>WOGP01001347.1:0-19467 GCA_015342065.1 Leptinotarsa undecemlineata | reverse complement strand
GCCAATGAAAAAGTGTTATTCGTTTTTTGATATCTTTCCAAATAAAGTCAGAAAAAAATAAAATTGATATTGTCAAATTCTCGTTTTTCCCAAATATCTCAGCAGGCCATGAAAATTCTTCAAGTTTCTAAACGGCATCTAAATAAGCTTTAAGGAACACAATTTTTTCCTAATTTAACCTAAGCTGTATCTCCAACATGTACTGAGATTCCCATGTTTAGGATCCTTATCTTGGACACACTGTATATTTTTACCGATTTTCATAAAAAATCGTGTCCCTTATATAAACTACCACTGAGATAATAGAACCCTGAAAATGGCAACACAATCCTCCGAAACACTGGATATAAAATCGTGAAGGAGGATGAAGATACAAAAGAGCCTGCAACTGCAAATACAAATTTAATCAGAACTTGAAATAGTTCCAGAACGAGGAAAGTGATGAGCAAATAAGTTTAATAAAATTATTGTGTTGATCATGAAATGTAGTTCAAGTATAATTTGCAGTTGAATATAGCAAATGAACTTGCCACTACAAATATTTCAATGGACAGTCGTTATTTCAAAAAGGTTTGAATTTCACCCTGCCCCTGGATATTCAATTGTTGAAGGATCTGGAATAAAACTCAATTGTTCAAAATACAAAGTTCATATTGGAATACTAGAATCCATGAAAATGATCCATTGACTTACATATGGTGGAAAAAATTATATTAATATATGCTTCACAGATTTTATATTATGTATTCATTCTTTTGATTTTTTCATACTTGGATTTCCGATAATGTTTAAAACCATTTCAGTTGTTTCGTTATCATCTGCTTTGAAGACTATATTTTTTCAAATAATACCAACTGGATAATTTGCTGAATAGTTCAATCAAATAACCTCATTATCTGAATGTTGCATTGAACATCAACTAGTTCTCCACTTAAGTATACAAGTATGATGAGAAATCTTGTCATGATTATTATTTATTTGTTACCATTGAAGCTTTGATTTTGTATGAAACTCTATCAAAACAGTTAATGGCTTCTTTTATTATAGTTTTATGGTGAAATGTCATAAAATGAATCATTTCAAACATTTCAGTTTTATATGCTGAGAAAATATCAAGAACAATGGGTATTCAAATATTTTCATTATTGTTCTCCCATGACGATTCACTAATATGCCGGTAATTCATGATCATACATACCAATAATGGGTTGATTGATAATAAAAATATTTTATGATGTTTTTATTTGACGATGAATTGAGAAAACTTTGTTTGAAGTAACCATCCCACTGGTCTTTTTCGACTAATTTATCTACCAGGAAAGGTTCCAATCAAGTACTGATGATAGTCAGGTACGCAATCGAAAAGAAATGTCAACTCATTCCCATTATTACGGTCATTATCGGTAATAATACATTGTTAGGTGTACCACAGGGATGGGTGTTAATGATAACGTAGTGAATTTCTATTCACAACATAAAAACATGTGTGATTACTACATACAGTGCAAAAGAATTGGATAATATACATTTCAAAATACCAAAATATGTCACGTTATTATAAGACTTCCATTTCTGATATCATCAAATGTTCCTTTGGAAACATAAGTTATTCTCAAGTTGAAACAATCCATTATACACCCTCTCGACTATGTCTGAAAGTTTGAAAAAACATTATTTTTTTTGGCAAAGTTTTTGATAACATTTCTTCTCAATATTAACGGCTTCCAATTCAACAAAGTAGACAACATAGAAAATAGAAATCGATCTTTCGAACAAAGAACTATTCAACCCCCAACTCTTTCATGATTCAAGGCTCAATCTTATCCCGTCAAAGGGAATGGAAGTGACGGAGTTGATAAAATACTCAAAATGAAAATCGGCAGGAATTTCTTTTTTGAATGCTAACTACAGTGTACCTCCTACGTGAGGACAACTGCAGTTACTATGACTATGAGAGATATCGGTTTGATTTCCCTAACCTCAAATCCAAAATCAGTGAGTCTGCACGATCTAACACTGCAGCCCGAATGGCTTGCACCTATTGACATGAGTGGTCTTTCAGGTCAGATACTACGAGTGAAACTTTTCCACCTACTAAAAACTTTCTTCTGTTCCATATTTCAAACAGGAATCGTACACACTGTCTTCCGACAGTCCAAGTCTAGACATTTGTCTGCATCTACAGAGTAGAGAGGGTGAGTGTAAGCCCACAGCACTTAGGCTACATGTGACCTATTGTACATCTTCTCGAGGAGTTGTCCTCCTAGGTCATCGTCCATCCTGTCCTTTCCAGGAAGATGTACAGGTCACTTGGAGACATCTCCTTTATACCGGCAGGTGTAGGCCAAGACTCACCGAACACACATTCTCAGATTGACGATAACTTCGGGCACTCGCATAGGACATACCTGACATTCTCGTGTTCCAGTTAACACATCCCGCATAGAGGTGAGTTCACTAGCCTCATATTATGGAGGTGTTACCTTAGTTGACAGTGGCCAGTCAGAAATCCTACTGTTAAGCGTAGATTTTTTCTGGTCAGTGCCAGATATTTCTTCGGCGCCAGCTTCCTAGGGTTGCCTAGGATAATCCTGCCAAGATTGTATCCTTTGATACCATTCCATCTCTTTACGGATTGAGAATGGGCGTAACATTTGGCTAATTCTGCAATTGTCGAAGTCATCAGGCCGTAGGTGCTACTAGGTCCTATGATTCTCAGTCCAGCCGCTTCCTTGGCTGAAGAGTTGGCAATGCCATTACTTTTACTTCTGTCGTGCCCTTTAACCCACCGCAGGATAATGTTATTATCTACCGAGGCTCTGGCAAAATATTGGTGGCACTCTAGTACTTGCCCTGAGGTAACACATTGTATGTTTAGGCTAATAGGGTTTGTCTAATAGGGTCATTGCAGATTGTCATGTTTTTGTCAGAAATTCCTTTCCTGGTTATTTCTTTTGTGAAGATTGCGATACCAGCCACTTCTGTTTGGACCACGCTGGTATTTTTTGCCATTCTCACTCAATCCTTAGGCTTGGTGATCACTCCACATCCTGAGTATTCTTTGGTTTCTGAGCCGTCTGTATAAATGCGTATTGCATTTGTATCATCTGACTCTGTGTTCTGCTTCATTTGTATTTTGTAGGGTTTATTAAACATAAACCTGGGTTCAATTACAGAGAGGTTGCGCAGCAGAGGTTGCGCACTCAGCGCTTCTCACCATAGGCTCAGCCCCAATTGACCCATTCCTACTTCGAGGATTACATCAGCCGTGCGCAATGCTAACATGGACATTAACGTAACCTCCTTATCGTACAGGTTTAGAGGGGTCAGACACAAGTCTAGGCAACGTTGTCTCAGACAACGCTTTGAAATGATTGATTCAGCCAGAAGTCTGAAACTTTACTTAAGCTCAGATGTTCAGTGTTCGTTTGACGAAGCTCAAAACGATGCTAATGACAGGTTTTGATCAAATAAAATCGCTCTTATCGCCATTGCAGCTTCATATGCCGGTGTGGTCGTGCCTTCAGAAAAGAGACATTTCATTAGATTTTTCCATTGAGGCCAGTTTTTTTGCAATTTTCTACCAATATGGACCTTAATCGGTAAGAGTCAAGTTCTTCTAAGATCGTTTTCATCTGAAATGAGGTCACATAGGTCCCGTAGAGACCTATGTGACGTGATGTTATTTTCAGAAGGCTTTGTCAATCATTAGTTTGTAACTCTCCGCAGAAGCGGTTTGGAAATATAGACAATTCTGAATTTCAGAAAGTAAACCGTCCAGCAACAGTGACCATAGAAAAGGAGATAGTAGTCAGTCCTGACAACAGTCTCTGGCCACATGTTGTTGAATGTTGATGATAGAAAAAATTTGTTTCGAATGTATTCTTCCTGAATATATAAAAGGAACTACACGTCTTTCTGCGATGTTTTCATAATTATTTTTTTTCTTTCCTTTTTAAGAACAAAACACAAGCACTTGTATAGGAAAGTCCTCTGAGGATGGCGCCGTTACAAAAGTAGCGATTCACATTGGAGATTAAATCCATTTAGAAAAAAGTATTCAGGAAATTTATTTCACAAAGACGCAGGTCCCCAAATGAAAGAGTTCTCAGTCAGTGAAGTTATTGGTGTACTCAGTTGAACCTCAAAACGATAAGAAGCCACAGTTCGTCGTGTATTCCTGATATGTACCGCTCTTGGTGGAATCCGATGTGCCAAGTCACTTGACCACTTTTCGTGAAAGTATCTATAGAAGAGAGACAAATCCTCAACCTTTCTAACAATCAACTGTCTAACTAACTTCCTGACTATCAAGGTTGCAAGTGATGTTCGTGTCTCCAATGAATTAATGGATAACTAGAAAACCCGAAAAGTTATTTCTTGGGAACTAATATGTTTCAAACAACATCTCAACATTCGAATAAATCATCTCCGATTCATAAACTTCGAGAAATCAAACGTAAGATCTCATTGCTCATTGCGCGTGAATAATTTCATTGTAATAAACAATTAATTCACATTGACAAGTATTAGTGTTTAACCTACATAATTACAAAATATATCCATGTTGAACCGTGTTTATCAGCAAATGCAATCTGGTTATTGTGGGCTCTAATTAGCTTCAGCTCATGGCGATATTGTTAGAAACACTACAAGTGGCAGCGACTCGGCACGAAAGCGTTCTTGTTTTGCCTGAAAAGTGAAGAAAATATCAATTTGAGTGCTGTTTATATGAGTTTATGATATATTTATTAGCTATAAATGGAAAATATCTTCATTGGGATTCGCTGAAATTGATGAATCACTGTATTGTCAAACAATATATTCATGACGGAATCTAACTCTTCCTTTCATTGAAAACTTTTCAACCGATTTTTTCATTACCTCCAGTCGAAAATTTTTAAATTCCATTCTCTTCACATTTTTCTTATTCATATCATCCTCAAAACTGTTGTAGCTATTCTCTGGGTTCGTTGACCGTGATCTACAGGTCCTATATCTGACGATTCGTCTACAAGTGCGGTAAATATCATAGAAGGAGATGAAGCAGTAGACGCAGTGCGTCAGTTGTTTGAAGGTGGTTGACAAAATTTCGTGGCGTATTTCATCAGTTCGGACTAACATTGTCTAATATAATATAAATTCATTAGGAGTGTTTGAAAAAGTCTATGAAAAATTAAAATGATCAACCGAAAAATAACAATTCTATTGAACAAAAAACTGAAATTACAAAGAAATAACATACAGGCAACAACCAAAAAAATTAAACAAATTTGAAATATTAATACAAGCTATAAATAAAAAAAATTTTATTAACAATAAATGGAAATTAAACATTCGTAGAAAGTTTGAAACTTAACTTTTCAAAAATTAAACACTCCTGAAAATATAACCCTTGCAATTTATATTTGAAAAACTCTCATTATATAAAAACATTTTTGTTTAAATTATACGTTGCACTAAAGAAAGAAAAAGTGATGCTTTATTGAAAAGTATCGATAGTGTTACTACCTCGTGTAACATTAGCGACATGGAAAGCATATTAAAGAACCCAGTACATGACTCGCGTTTTACTGTTTCACTTTTCGAAGTATTTCAAGGAAAGTGGAATGTTTGTTATTTAATCCGAATATTCGAAAAAAGCCTTTTAATTGTAAGTGCTATAAATGGACACCATTACTCACTTGGTAAATACCCAATGAATATCAACAAATTTTCGCTTTCATTAGCAACACACTTTCTTCTTCACATAATTTATGCAAATTGTTCGTAAATGGGTGATAAATAACCAGACGAATATTTTACGAAATGTTGTTGTTCATCATGATCAGTCAGATCCGGTGTGAAGGTACAAGTTTTTTCGTTAATTGCTCATCGTAATTTCCATCAATCATTTCCTCTAGTCAACATGTCAAAATACTGGAACCAGATTTTTATTTGGATATCTTGTCACGGATTGTAAAACAACGTAGGGGCAACAGTCAGGTAGAACGTAAGGTTTCTGCCACGCGATTCAACATAAAATAGAATAGTAGTCTAACAGAAGTTCAAATTTGTGTTCAATAGTGATAAATTAATAGAACAAATCGAAAGAAAACTTTGTTATGATAATTCTGATTGTCATTTAATTTTTTAGCGAATAACCACCATTTAGAAGAATTAAAAAATTCTGTTATCGAGTTCAGCTCGTACTACTGGAAGATCTTACAGCTCCAGTACATTGGACTGTGGTACCATCTAGATGTCTCATTTGGTCAATATCGTCTGCAATCTTTTGCCGAATAACTGTTTTTGCGGTAAATGGCTACATAAGATTGATATTTGAGCAGATATTCTTGGAATTGTCAATATTGTTCTTTTACTTTTTCAAGAAAGCTTAGCAGATGATATGTACCTCAACAGGCTGATTCACTGGTAACTCATGAGCTACAATGGACTAGGTACTTCAATTTCAAAGCAGAATCTCTTACATTTTCAACGGAATGGTGATTTTCTAGATTTATATACGGGTAATGACGATTTTCAAATGCATATTACAACAATATACTCAGTTTCAGAAATATTGGAAAGTATTTGGAAAAAATATACAGTTCACAATGAATGACTTTCTGATGACTTGCAGAATATTTTTTCTTAAATTCAAAGTTATTTTTGAAGAAGCAAAAATACCAACGAGAAAAATCATAGGACTTCTCTTTTACTACTCAAATATTTTCACTGGAGAGTAAAATAATAGTTTTCCAATTAATAACCTAAGGATCATCGCTTATATTGCGAATATAATTGAAATCTTTCGAAAATAATGTGCCCTTTAACCCTCCTCTCATTTGAGTTTTTGAGGATACCATCTGTCACCAGTTCATAATTGAATCGACTGGGCTAAAAATATTTCTTGAAGCTGTCCTCCTTATCAGAAATGGAATCAACATATTTTCTGATATTCCATATCATTTTCTGGCAAAAACCCCCGTATATCTTCATCAATACTGATAGATCGTTTTGTTAACTTCCTCCGCCACTGGAATTGGCAGGATAATAACGATATCGAAGATGCTTTGAGAAAGCTAGATTTGTTTTTGCAATGACTTGTAAAATTTTGCTGTCATGTTGGACATTGTACACTTGTCAAATATCAAGAAAACCTGATGGGAAATGAATGATAGGTCCTTTTTATCGAGCTAATTCCATTCATTAGCTGCAGAATGGCGAACCACACCTGTTGAATTTAAAAAAAAACGAAACTAGACCGGTTGATTCTTCTATGCGGAATTGAAGACTCCAAACTTCTGCAATCAAAAGCTGATGGTGGTCGTAGAAATTGTTATATACGTTACACACGTTACATACGTTATATAAATAATCAATTAAACAAGAGTATGTCTGAGTAACAGAATAAATTAAATTTATTGTGTTGTATTTACAGTTGAAAGTTTGATTTTCTACAAATTACAACATCTTGTATAATGAAATAATAAACGAAACCGTAGAAAAAGTACGGTGTACAATGCGTTAGAAAAGGAGATGCTCCTGAGAAATATGTCGTTTTTATAACTTGTTGTTTAAAAAATCTGTTTAAAATCTGTTTTTTCCGTTAATCAGCAATAACAATATACTATTCCATCACTTATATTTCAACTGAATGAGTCAGTACAGCAACTTGAGAACAATAAGAAGGGTAGAACTGAAATCTCTGGAAATGCCAAATTCTTTTCAACGCGCGTTTTGACATCAAAGTTGGCGACTTATATTTGAAGCCTGCTCTACACTACTAGTGACGTTGTAAGTTCCATGGAAATTCACAAACTTGGCGATTAACAACTAAAGCCTGCTCTACACTACTCATGAAGTTACCTCCACAAAGTAGCATTGCGAATTCTAGTAACTACCTCCACCATTCGCTTTGTTCAACTACGATCAACTTTTCCGTTGAACATTAACGTGGATCTACAATCCACGGTGATTTTCAACAGAGCGATTTATATAAAAGTGAACAATACACTTTCAGTTCGGAACCTTCGTCACCGTTCTTATTTATGAAGCCAAAATTCCTTATTTCCATGCTCCCTGAAGCATCAAAGAATTCAGTGTGTCAACATCTTGTACTGATGCTCATTCATTTGATAACCATTCAATAATGCATGTTGATTAACCCTAGACTGTTTTGATCTATTGAGAGCTGCTGTGATGTTGACTATTTTGAAAATTTGACTCTATATTTTAGACCATATGAAACCGTGATAAATTCTGTCCTAGTGTGTTTTCGAATCTCTATATTCATTTTTCGTGACCAGTTCATCAACTATATTCAAAATATACTACTAGCTATGTTCCTGCCAACATTTTCCACAGTATCGTATCTTTCCCCATGTGATGTGAACGTAACAAGTATATTCATTTATGGTTCAGCTTATGGTTCTAGTTTCATCTGGTTGTCTATTTGTAATGAAAGTTGCAGCGAAACTACGATTTTTCATTCGGATGTCCATGTCAGACACTTCAGAATACACGGTATACTTTCCTCATTCTAGTAAAGACATTATCGTCAGTCAGTCACCAACATCAGCGTGCTGAGTAACACAAATGTATAGCTTGGAAAGTGACTGTCTTGTGGTGCATTTCACAAAGTTTACCTAGCAGCAAGGAGACGCTCTTCTGATCCCCTAAGATGAACTGTAGTTGAAATGTGCAGCTCTGTATTTGTTTTTATGTACCTTCTTCTAGAATAACCTCTAGGGTAGCCATTATGATATACAGACGAGATTTCAGTTGATTGGTCAAAATTGAGGCTGTCGCATGTTCAAAGTGCAAAATTTCCACTTGGAAAGGAAGTATCTTGTAAAGCATTTCACTGAGTATACCTAGCAGCCAGGAAAGGCAATTCTGATCCTCTCAGGTGAACTGTAGCCCAAATTTGTAGCTCTGGAATCGTACCTGTGAATCTACTTCTAGAATATCCTCTATGGCAGTCATAATGACATACTGATAAATTGTACCTTAACCACCTCAGTAACCTTCCAATATGAGAGCATCTGTGAATCACACATACATGAAGATACATGAGATCCAGCTAAAGGTACAACTTCCTAGCCTCTGGCTTAGGTGAATTATTGTTTGAGCCTGAGTGTTTTCTGACAAGCTCAGCGGAATTTCGTTTTCTCTCCCAATGCAGATCATTTCTATACATATCAAAGCGGATTCATGAGACATCCTGCTCATGATAATACGATGAGTAACATCTTAGAGGAAAGAATCAAGAGATAAAGAACTGAGAAGCAATTGCTTTTGGCCAACTGTTGTAGATGTTGGGTTCGTTTGGTTAACGTCCATTTCAGAGTCAGATAATTTCGTTCATCCAGAGACTACTTTAGTGGCTAGGAAAAATTAGTTTTATCATGCCAGGGCTTCACTTTACAAAAACAAGACTTTCTACTGCAGAGAATACCCTGGATCTAGAAGGTCCGGTTAGTGGAGGTCATCACTTGGATATTTTTTCGCCCCTATTTCAGTGAACATCGTGGAACACGGTTTGGCTTATTCGCGAATATTTAAGGAATTCATGATATGAATTGCAGCTTTCACTATTGACTGGATGAGAAGACAAAAGAAGTTTCTGGTGCTTAGTAAACATCAACCCATGCTAGATTATGGGCGCATAACATATCAAAGAATTAACCTTTGGAAATGAAGGTATAATTGAATTAGTTTCAAAAATACAGTAGCATTCCATAAAGCACTGTATTTCATAGAATACAACATTTTTGCACCAATTATCAGCATTAGTCAAATATTGTTCCTAGCTTGAAAATTGTGTCGATACATTTTGAGAAAATCGAATCGGATAATACACCAGAGTTGAATACTAAGCTTAAGCAATAGCTAGATGGTTCAAGTGAAAAGAGAGAGGCGAGAGATCTTGATAACATTTAGCAAATTTTTTGAAACTCTGAATGTGCTGAAGAGAGTGTCTTCCTAAATATTTTTACGTGATAGAAAAAATAAGTTTCGGTAACATATGCTTTTAGTTTCAATATATGAAGGCGAGAAATAACTGAGGGAAGAAGGATTTTGGTATGTCTCAAAAATATATTAGGAGTTCTTATTTTATGTGTGAATAATGACTTGTTCACTTTATGGTAATTCATGATCACTTGAACTGAATGAAAAATTTTCAGTGGTATTCAGACAAAAGTGTCATTTAAGTTCTTATACTACCCAGTTATTTTGGTTTTGGAATATTCGAAGAAATATCACCGACAATATTGTTTAGAGAAAATGCAACGATTGAATATTCAAAAAAATGTTTTCATGGGTATTTCATTTCTAGCAATATCGCAAATACGTGACTTATCATTTCCACTCAGAACGAACAACTTGTTTTGTGGCAACTGAAATGTACAAAGTGAATACAAGTGAATTCACAGCCTTATAATTAAACGTGACTGAATAGCCTATTGAATTATCGATATAGGACAAGTAAATTAACAATGACCCATTGATGGATATTACAAGTTAATATTTCCATTTCCAGAAAGGATTTCGAATAATTTGATATGTCTGTGCTGACAAACATTGATATCATAATAATTCCACCCAATAAAGATGTAAGATAACCCATGGACGAGCTGAATAATAAGAAGTTTGTATAAAACGTATATTCGAAGTAATTGATGTAAATCGAAAAAATACTAATTTTACACACACATCAATCAATGCCACGAAAAATCTGGGCCGAATAATGAAACAAATGGATGAATTGAAAGAAAACTGTAAATTGAAACACTAACAAGGTTAGGTTAGGTTAGGTCCAAAGTGAGTGGGTCTATTCGACCCTCCACCGCAACCCGCAAGAGTTTCTTGTGGCTCACACCTATTCACACTAGACCAAATAAATTCAGCTTCTCAACGCAGCCGATTAGGTCAGAAGGTTAGAGTACGGCTCTGCCGAACTCTAAAATCCGGATTCCGTCCCCAGCGTTTGTGCTCTGCTGTTCCATTATTTTCCAAACAGAGGCGACACAAACTGTCTTCCGACAGTCCGAGTCTCTGCATATGATGATTCAAATGACAGTGACCTGTAAGAAGGCCTTTTATGGCAAACCCTAAGGCGATGCCAATGAGAGGTTCTGGTCCGATGAAGCTGCTTGCAGCACCCTCATTTGCAAGGGAGTCAGCAGCCTTATTGCCTTCCGGGCCAGTATGGCCAGGAATCCAGACTAGAGACAATTTGTTAAGTCTTCCTATCGAGGAGAGTCATTTTTGACAATTTGCTACCGATTTAGATATTGCTCGATAGGAGACAAGATCTTTCAACGCCGCTTGACTGTCCGTCAATTGTTTTATTGACTTGCGTATGAGGTTGGATTCTCCGCACACAATTCAATAGCGTAAATTTCCGCTTGAACTACAGATTTCTAGGCAGGTTCAAATCTTTATCCTGGGTCCACGACTGAAAACACCTGCACCAGAATCGGAAGGTGTTTTTAATCCATCTGTGAACCAACAACTATCTGCTTTAATATTGCCTTCTCCTGGAGGACCCAGTCCTCTCTACTCGGGAACAGTACTTCATAAGGCAGTTCGTAGTTGACAGTCAGAGGTCATTTCCAGAATGCTGTGACTTCCAGTGTCAACCAACAGTCTGTTGCACTCTGCAATAAATTGATTTGTGCAATTGGCAATGTGCACAAGTCTATATGCAGTCTATCTAACCCAGCGATACTCAATCTGTGGCCCGCCAGCCTTTTCTATGCAGCCATCTAGCGGCTCGAGCCTTTTCTGCAGCCTGAATGCTAATACAATATTTTTAGATTATTCGACAACAGTATTTTCTGATAACGACATAAAAATGTGTAGGGATTTTTGACCCAACTCGAATACTGTGGTCGAACAGTGGAAAGCCTAGTGTTCGAATACTCGCGAACGGTATTAGCAAGACTGAATGCCAGATTTCCATTTTCATCAACACGTGGAAGAAAAATCATGATTTTCCTCTCTCTTTAGTTCAAGTCTTCAAGGGAGTAACCTCTCATTCTTGTGCAAAGTAAAACTGTTCATTTTGAGGTTAGTTTCCCAAAGCCACGTGGTACTTGTAAAATTATTGTGTTCGTCAGTCGACTTACTTTCTTTCACTAGTGCCGCGAATTCGTAACCATTATAATGACTGGCGTGTCCTCAAAATCAAAACGTAAAATTTCTGACGAAAATAGATTAATTCAAGACAATTGAGAGAAAAAATATTTTGTTGTACCTAACAAACACTGTTCAAGTACTTGTTTGATTTGTCGAGAAAGTGTGATATTAAAAAAATATATAATATTATGAGACATTATAATACAAAACACAAGATGTTTATCGACACTTTTCCAGTCGGCTCTGCATTGCGGAAAGAAAACCTATGCGTCTTGAAAAAGTCGTTACAGCAGCAGCAAAATATTATGTCAATTTCCATGTCACAAGATGTAACAGTGACGAGAGCATCCTACGAAATTTGTTATTTACTAGGAAAACATATGAAACCATTTAGTGACCCTGAGATTGTGAAGGAGACTTTTATAAATGCTTCAAATATATTATTTGAAAAGTTCAGCAATAAACCACAGATAATATCACAAATCAGGAAACTACAGTTTATAGTGATTCGCAGCTGGACGACATTTTGAGAGTAACATGTAATAATTGTGTGCCAGATTTATCAGAAATTGTAAATAGTTTGAATCAATGTCAATCATCACATTAATTTTTAAATAAGTGGTTTATTTTGACAGTTGCATTTTATTGTATTTTACATACAACGTCTAACTCTAATAACGCAAAACCTGAAAGTAGATTGTTCAATTCAATTTCATTATTGCGGCCCGCAAGGTCTAGCAGTAGCGACTATGTGGCCCAAGGGGAAAAACGGTTGAGTAGGTACCGCTGGACTAACCTCTATGTCCTCCTCCTCATGACTATATGTTTGAGTATTTTGCGATTTTTCTGTGTCTCTCTCATGAATAGCTTCCCACTTGCAGAATTGTAAAGGCTAAATCTTTTCATATTTCTGTTTGACACGATTCCTGAATAGACTCCTCATTTTTGTTGGATATTCAGTAAAAACTTTCATTCCAACTAACTTCGAAAACAATAATTTCACAGAGTTAACGTAATCAAAATATTTTATTGTTTCGACCATGAAACCCACAGTCGAGACATAATTTCAGTCAAAATATGCCTTATAAAAATCGAATCGAACTTCGTTTTGCGTGCCAATAAAAAAGTCCATCGCATGCCTGAATCGACTTGTTTTTCAGATTGAAATGGAAGCGATAAACACTCTTCTGTTTTCCCCGGCAATAAAACTGATAATTCAGTTTCTTGACATTGTGATGGACGCAACGACGTCTAGAGATTTTACGAGGTGATTGATTATACGACTTTTGACATAGTTGCTTGGAAGTCATCAATGGAGTTATCCATTAACGTAGTTTGTCACGTCTTGTTACGTTACAAACTACAATGAGGGTGTGTATGGCGTTTGGCCGCGTCAAATTATAGGCTCGTCCAATTTTCTGCTGTCAAGAAATACAATTCCACTTTTGTTTTTGGGAAACAAAAGATTTCGTATAGACAACTGGAATTCTCATATAATTACTCGTATAGTATACATATATTTATCATGATTCGACAGCGTGAACCATGAAACACTATTATTTAAACTTCTGTGCTATGGCTTTAGAGGATTGTCATATAACTGGCTTTACAGTTATCTAACAAGCAGGAAGCAGTCAGTAAAACTCCAAAGAAATACATCGCATATTGAGAATAATATATCAGGTGTACCAAAAGGTTTGGTTATGGATCCTTACCTCTTCCTGCTTTATCTCCTCAGAGTCTTTTTCCACGGCAAGCCAATGCTGAACCTGGTGGTAGACCTTGAGAGAGTGCTCCCTTTCTGCAGCAGCACTAGGTGGTGAAGCTGCTACGTTTGAGCTGAGCGTGAACGCTGTCTTGCTGAAGGAGATGTACGTTCTCCTGCGGCGAATACTGCTTCTTGGGAGGCGTTGGGGTTTTTCAAGATGTTGATCACGTTACTGGGGTTCTTCACAAGCGTATTTCCTTGTTTGTTTCCTTGCTTGAAGAGGGCAGACGTCGTATCGCACCCGCTCATCGCATGTAAAAAGAGGATGTTGTTTCAGGAAAAAAACGTTATTGGCCTAGGTGAGTCCAATCAAAATGACCAAGATTTCAACATTCTCCTCTACAACAACCACTGTCTCGTTAGAGGGAGCTCAATACAGAGATGTAGTGCCAATAAGCATATCAACATATTTTTTTGCCTGTTTGTACTTCAATCCAGCTGATGTGAATACCGACAAAAGCATGGCTATGAGCTGATTTTTGTTCCTTGGATTCGATAGGAATTTATCTGTTGACGTAGAAGGTATCATTGTTTTGTCACTGAGCATGTCAGCAGAAGCATGTGTCCTCGTCCTTCTCGGGCGCTCAGCTCTCTTGGTGCCACTGCAGTCAACCTTAGGCTAGCCATCGAAGACGACTATTGCCCCTGGAGATTAAGTAACGAAGTACTGGGTGTGCCTGTCGCGTACCGCAGCAAAAAGAGCATTTGTTGGCCATATGACTCGGTGAATTAGGAAACCCCCATCAATGACATTTTGCATTAGGCCAGTGTACTGCTTGTTGGTGATGGATTTCAGGTATTTGTACATAGTGAACTTTGTCCCTTTTCTCATGCATCCTTGGTCAAAGCGGGACAAAGAGTAGGAGCCAAAGATCATAAGTCAAAAAGTTTTGAAGGTCCTCACTGCTCATGATTGCTAGCGGTTTGACTCGGTCATTCCTTCAATATTGCATTCCCGTATTAAATCGACAAAAATCCCGATTTTTGGAGTTTTGAGGGTTTTCCCTCACTTTAGGGTTCTCCCATGGCTTAATGGTTGATTGTAGAAAAAAACTTCGATAACATAAAATGTAGGAAATTGCATCTTCTTTTTTTGTAAACATGATCTTTTTACACAAAATGTGTAGTCTGTGCCTATAGTGATAGAGTTAAACAGTGGTGCGATTTTGACGACTCACTTATAGAAAATCTCGCTATAGTTAACAAAACTCACACAAAATTCTTAGTCGTATTTATAGATGATAAATTAAAATTTGATGAGCATATAAGAAATGTATGCAAAAAATAGCATTTGGCTGTTATGCAGTTATGCATATACTTCCTATTTAAAAAATTGGGGATTGTATCTGTCGTTCGAATGAGGTTGAAGGTCGGGGTAGCATTTTTCCGTTGAAATAGGTCAAACTCGAATGAATCTTCACTTTATCAAAAGAGCGGATGAGAATGAAAACTATTTTCGAAGTAAGAACAAAGACTCCAACAACTAAAACAGAACCGAGTGATCCACATCTTGGCATCTAAGTCACTCATATATTTCGAATCAGATATATTAGGATGTTTTACATATTGCCTATATTTATTGTGAAAATCTAAGGTTTTTTATTTGTTATTTGCAATAGAGCCTTTTTGAAGTAGGTATTTTTATGTATTTAGGTTTTTTGATAGTAGTGATTTTCCAATTATTAGTTCATACGAATTGTTTGGGTAATGGAGTTTTGAATAAATATGACTTTTGAGGGTTTTTGTGCCATTTATTATTTACTTTCTGGACAGTAATTTAATAATCTGTTGTAGGAAGCCAGAATAAATCATTCATGAAAGACGAAGAGTATTGTTCTTAATTGGATACATAACGTCCACTATGTATGCAACTCATATTACTGATAACATACTCAGAGGCACAGTAGAGTCACATGTATGTTTATCGCTTTGACGCAGGTTCCATAACTTTGTTCTCTGTGTCATCTCTCATCTGCTAGTTAGTATTTAAAAGTGACATAAGTTTACTCTATATCGCCATGTCTATGAATTATTTATTCTTTGTTTGAGGTTAGGGACGAAATTGGTCGGGAATGTTGACTTTTTAATTCTATAGTTTCATTATCCATTTAATTGTTACCACTTGTGTCTGATGTCGTCTATGACCTTTGGTCAAAAAAAATTCACGCCCACCGCTCCAGACAAAGGAAGTTTTCCACTAGATCACGAGGGACTCTGCAGGAAACTGATGGTGAAATATATGAAATGTCTTCATACTAACAAAAACGATAATTCCGTCTGTCGAGAAGTTGCCAAAGAGTATTTGGGCTGCCGAATGGAAAATAATCTTATGCACAAGGAAGATTGGTCCAAACTAGGTTTTTCTGATTTGGAAAAAAAGTCTTCCTAAAATGGTCAAAGTTTTGATTGGATGCACCGGGAGTGTTGCTACTATCAAACTACATAACTTACTTGAGGCTATTTCACTTGGTTTTGGTTCAAAAACAGAAGTAGGTGATTTGTGTAAATTTTGATTCTATTTTATTTTTTTACACCAATGAGTTCAAATGCTATTAGGCTGGAGCCAGACTACAATTTCACCAGTCATTGAAAACAGTCTAGTGTGAAGTAATATCTAACAACTTATGACGGGATCTGAACCCAAAAATGAAGCATTTGTGATTAAATATCAGCAATTTCATTCTTACCAGTGAAAATATTCAGTGTGGTTCCAGTCTTTGCCACCAGAGTTTCAATAAAGTTATTATATTGTTCATTTTTCCCCGTTTTGATGTATCAAATGTCTTTAATGATATTTTTGCGATTTATAGAATTGTATTATCATTTTGTACCGTTGTTTGTTTGAGTTTAGTGTTTTTAAGCATCCACAAATACAAGTATTTGGCATCTTCAGAAATACCGAAATTTGCAACAACTATTTTGAATGAGCTCCTTATAGAACTTTTGAAACAATACTCAAACAGAGAAAAATAAAAGCGTGATTCTTGAACCTTTTTCTGCAGAAGAAGTATTAAGTAAATGGGGCCCATTGAGTTGGTTCAAATTGTTTTGCATCCACTTACATGTATTCATATAAATTTATTAAACACTAACAAGATAACTGTTTGGCCGTTATCAAACCCATAAGTTCGCCTATGAATTTAGGAGTTCCTCAAAGGTCAATCATTAGGCTAATTCTCTTTATCTACATCTCTCTCTTTACAATTTACACACTGATGCTTATTTCATTATCTGATGATACTTTGGTTATAGTATCTGAGAAAAAATTTATAGTCAATAACTTGTTGAAACTTTGAGTCCCAAAATGCAGGATACTGATTCGGAGAGACAACAAATTATGAACCTTCTTGGAGTACACATTGATGAACATTCAAATTTCAAAACCCACTGTTCTCAATTAGTCTCTGGTTCAAACTGTGAGGCATATAAATTGAAAAACTTGAGAATTGTTCTCACTGCAAATGAGCTTTCAAATCTCTATTATACTTTTGTTGAGACTAGACTGAGATATGGGCTATGTTCTTGGGGAGCTTCGACATTAATCCATATTCTTTGTGAAGTTTCTAGAGTTTAGATAGTTATGGAACTGTCTGTATTTTCCAAACAAATCACAAACTTGATTGTGATTGACAGATATTATTCTCGATCATCAAAGCAAATAATGAAGTATCAAATACCATATGCTAAAAATAATGTCACTAATAAATCACCAAATATATTCAGACTGAAAATATTTTACAATTTGAGGGCAGATATAAACAATGCTCGTAATGTTCAGAATAAATGTGAGGTTATATTGGATGACGAACTATCGTTTTCTCTACTCATAAAAATTATGTCCCTCAAAGCACGCAAGATGCTAGGTTACATCAAAAGAGTATCCAGAGACCTCTCAGTCAACGCTTTCAAAGATTTTTACTGTCTGTTTGTTCATTCAAACTGAATATGCGTCGGTGGTAAGTTTTATACCAACACCAAACCCTTATTTTAACACCTCGACACGTGTTTCAATCACCAAGTGATCATCTTCAAGAGGAGTATTGAAACAGTCTTCAGACACAATTAAATAATTGTCTTTGAAGGAAATCAAGGTTTCATTATCATTACTAAGACCATCTTTATGTTACTTGAAATGCCAATCTTGTATGTAAGCAAAACAATCAGAATCACTGGAATGGATGACGGTCAATAGTCTCGAAAAACTAAAATCTTAATTTCATTTCAGATTAAGGTTTGCCTTACTGAGCACTCAAAGCATTTCATCGCTGAAAACAGCATTGAAGATCTCTGTACCTATTCAGATTCAGACGAATGGGAAGCTTGGTCACAAAGAGGGGATCCAGTGTTACATATAGAGTTGTCGAAATGGGCAGACATGTTTTTGATAGCTCCTTTGGATGCTAATACTCTTGCAAAAATTTCAAATGTAAGTATCTTCAAACACTTCCCAGCGGTTAGTGTAGGGTTCAGATCAATCAAGATGTTATTGACACAATCATTTCGAATTTGTATCAATACAAAAATTTATTAGCTGTTCCATAAAAATTTGATGTATAACTTCTCTAACAAAATACAAGAAATATGACATGACTGATGACAAATTACTTTACCTGCGTTGAGGTTACAGCTGATTGAAAATGTTTAAACATTGAAGAAAATTTCGCCAACCAATTGAATGGAAATTTAACTATGCAAAAAATTATCCTCAATTTGTTATGCGATGAGGTCTATCTCTAACTCTTTGGACTATCACCCTGTTAGAAAAACATACTTTGCACTTTTCGAGTCCCACTTGCAGTACGGAATTTGTTCCTGGGGGAGCAGCTGTCAAAACTTATTGAGTCAAGTTTTCACAATACAAAAAAGAGCAGTGAGATGCATTACCAGTGCTAGAGTGCAATATTCCTGTAAGCCTCTTTTTTCAGCACATCACATCTTAACAGTTTACTGCCTCTTTATTTTAGAAACAGTCTGCCTAATGCACAAAGATAACATATCGAATTCAACTCAGAGTTATGAATAGCAAAAAATATTTCAATCATCTTCCCCTTTCAATCAGAAAGTTAACATGCTACCGTTTGGAAAAAAAGTAAAAAAAACTTGTGCTAGATAAAGCTTATTATACTATTGAGGAATTTCTTTCTGATGAAAGAAATTCCTCAACTTCGCAACTTATAATTCCAACTTATAAAATTTTTTATCACAGACTTTTACCCATAGACTTTTTGAAGTGTGCTTGAGCCATGTTCAAATCAAATCAAATCAAAATATGCTTTATTGTCTGAAGATTCATATCTTATTGACAAAGCTTGGTTGTAATAATTGAATTAATAAACAAACAAACAAAATTACACATATTAGCTATCGCTACTTAGTCGTATAAAACCATAAACTATAAAATAATATACAATTTCAAGTAGATTCTGAAGATATGTATATGTAACAAAATAGGACATAAAAAGATAACAGCAACAGTTTGTATCTACTTATCACAATACAACACTTTAGGAAAATAGCCAGCAATTAAAATTATGATATACAGTGAACAATCATTATAAGTTTAAAAAATG
>WOGP01001346.1:0-19468 GCA_015342065.1 Leptinotarsa undecemlineata | reverse complement strand
GTTTAGTGTATGATTTTCACGCAGTTTTTAAAACTCGCAACACCATCGCTTTCTCAAGCGTAAAAAGATAAGTTACTTCTAAATTACAAATACTTCATACTCTAACATATTATCTAGTTGTATGCCTACTTTCTAATTAATGAAGCTACCTGAAGAAATCAGGTATAAATTCATTAATTATATGACACAAATAAATTTTCGACAAGACCGTAATAATACTTGACTTTTCATACATGGACATAAACAGATTCAGTAATGCTGAATCATTCAGTTCAGTTACATCGTTCATTAAAATTTATACCCTCTCGATTTTTCTGAACCTAAACTTCTTCATCTTTGTTATTCTTAATGTGCATGCCTAAGTTGTTTTTGGGTTTGAAAGCAATATTTACACCTAGGCTGTACAGAAAATTTGAAATATCCATAGTGTGTTGGCCTGAGTAGCTTAAGGTTCTATAATTTATATCCCCATCTCTTCGAAATGGTAAACTGCATCCAAAACTTCAAAGTTTACCCATTGCGAAGAGATGATAGTAAAAGTTATAAAGCTCCAACCTACTTTGGCCAACCACTTTTGACTATTTAAAATTTTCCGCACAACCAAGTGGTAACAACTTAGGCATGCACATTAAGAATAACAATGATGAAAGTTCAGATTCAGAAAAATCGGGAGGGTATATGAAGTTTGATATCGGTCAAACTGGAAGAACGTGTTAAGCTCGCATAAAAGAACATAGTATTTTATTGAAAATATATATTTGTGATGAATCAGTACGGTTTCCTCCCTAATAGATCCACCAAATCTGCAATTTATGATTCACTCAACTATATAATTGATCAACTCGATAAAGGCAATGAAGTAACTGGTATTTATTTTGACCTAACGAAGGCTTTTGACCTCATTAATCATGAGCTACTAATGCTAAAACTAGAGCGCTATGGTGTTAGAGGAAAAGCCAATGATTTAATAAAATCTTACCTCAGCAACCGAACACAAATAGTCGTTATCTCATCTAAAAATAATTGCAAATCTTCGGTGTCCTACTCCAAAATAGTATAAACTGTCATAGGAGTGCCTCAGGGCTCCATACTCGGTCCAACTCTTTTCTTGATATTTGTCAATGACATAAGTCCCCAAATAGACATCAGCTCAGTTTTTCTGTTCACTGACGACATCTCAGTTGTTGTGTCACAGAGGGATATTAATTCTCTGAATGAAACATCTAATGTAGCAGTGTCTTGAGTTGTTGAGTGGTGTGAAAAGAACTGTCTCTTAATCAATAAAAATAAAATCAATTATATACATTTCAAAAACGGTACGGAAGCCCCACTACATATCAGTATAGACAATTCCGAAATAGATGAAACATTTTCCTCCAAATTTTTAGGGATTATGATAGATAAAGAATTGCGTGGGACTGATCAGGTAAAAGCAGTAATGGCTGAATTAACGTCAGCCTGTTGTGTCATAAGATACCTCAGGGATCACAAAAGTATTAACAATCTCAAAATGTTTTATTTTACTTATGTCCATTCGGTAATTGATTACATCGTAATATTTTGGTATCATGCACCAACATCCAAGGCTATATTCATCTATCAGAAAAAAATTATAAGAACTATTCTTAACCTGAAAAATTATACCTCTTGCAGACAAGTATTCTCTAATTTAGGATTTATGACTGTTCATTGGGTCTATATATATAATATTGCAATATTCTCTAACAAATACCTGCACAAATTTCCTGCAAATAATCAATACATTGGCAATACGGTAACAAGAGGAAGTAAACATGTACGCATTTCATTACATAGAACAAGTCTATTCGAGAAAGGTCCGTACTATAACTGTATGAAAATATATAATGCACTGCCTCCACATTTCAAAGAAAGCAATACCATGAGTATGTTCAAACGAACTTTGATGGACTATCTGACTGAAAATCCCCTATATTCACTTAACGAATTTCACAATGTCTGTAAACTGTAATGTATGAGTTGTATATGTATACTGTCTTCAATTTTTGTAACAGCTTCGTACTCTAAGTGACTATATATATTTTTAAATTCTACTTATAATTTTGATGTCATTTTATGTATTTCCTCATTCATTTATATGTGTGTTTGTAAATTGTAATTTTGTATTTGGAGCCGATGTTTCATAGGAAACCCATGGCAATGAATATATTATTATTATTATAAATTTCAGAATACCAAATAGCAATGGAAATAAAGTGTGGAAAAAAGTATTTTGATATCAATAATCACGGTCAAAAATTATTAGATAATTGCCAAATGATTTTTCATACTACAAAACGTTTTTGAATTCAGTTTTCTGAAAAACTTTAAATACACAATTCATTTATGTTTAATGTAATTATTCATCAATAAAAACAAAACAATCGGGATATTGAAGAAAATTCTTGATTATTCGAGAGCAACTACTCTTTTATATGGTATTCGTTATTTTTGTCCATTGAAGAGTTAATGAAAAATTTGATGGATTTTTTATAGGTCCAAAATCTTTCTATTCGAATTCAGATTCCCAAATAGAAATATTCATGGAAGTTTTCTGATTGATACGGCCGTAACTTTATGAAGATTAATAGTAATTTCATAAACATAGTAATTTCATATATTGGTCAAACTGGCAGAACATTTATGAATCGAATCCAGGAACTTCATATGACCTATGTAAATAAATAACAAATTCAACATATTCAAATCATCTTCTAGAAGAAAAACATATCTTTAACGAATAGTTCCAAATTCTGCACATAGAAAATAAAGGTTTGAAACTGAATCATTTGAAAGCAATGGAAATGAAAAATTCAAACATTCTAATAAATGACCAACTCGATTTGAATGGATTACCATTATTAAATCTGTTTTCTTGAAATCCGAGAAAGAATTATTATTGATGTAGGTGTGAGGTATTATGCTTCAGGTGATCAGAATTGAAGGGATGTCTTAGGTTTAGGTTTAGGTAATTTTTTGGAGGTATTCCCAATTACCTGTTACCTGTAGTGTATAAATATTAGTGTATGAAGCAACTTGATGTATTCAAATCACTTGATAAAGCTACTGTGCTAGCGAAACACTTCGTGATATATTTTTCAAGTAAAGTTTGTGGAGATCAAATCGTGAGGTGTAGTTTATGAAATACATGGAAGTTTTCGATTTCTATACTGAAGCCGAATATAATATTATTCGTGTGAAAATTATAGTATATTGGCTATACACAACGGTGGTTAAACCCATGATAACATACGCATCTCTAGTCTGGTGGCCAAAGATGAAGCAGGCGACCGCCATCCGCAAACTAGGCAAGGTGCAAAGACTTGCATGTTTGGGAATGACGGGAGCAATGAGAACTACCCCAACAGCTGCATTGGAGACACTCCTGAATATACCTCCTTTACACTTTATGATAATGGGGGAGGCCAGGATGTACCAGTTCAGACTGGAAAACTCACCGAACTACAAAAGATCGGACCGAACAGTAATTTCGGAACAAGTGGAGGAGCACATATTGAATATGTGCACGGATCACATGACACCAAAGAACAACTTTAACACAAACTTCACGGCCAAAATCGTTAGCCGTGAAGACCATTAGTCATCCCGAAAACATGTTTAGAAAAATCACCTGGTATACAGATGGATCGAAGACCAAACATGGAACGGGAGCTGGAATATACCGAGCGGAAAGAAAACTACAGCTATCCAGTAGGACTATACACATCCGTCTTTCAGGCGGAAGTGTATGCTATCTTGCAGTGTGCAATGCTTATCAAATTGAGACCTCAAAGAAATGAGCGGATCAATATTTTTACAGACAGCAAGAGCGTAATAGGGGCTCTGACAAACCCAAAGGTGACATCAAAACTGGTCTGGGAATGCCATGAAGAACTGAATGAACTTGCAAACAGGAAAAAATTAACTTTGTACTGGGTACCAGGGCATTCAGGAATCACAGGTAATGAGCGGATAGAAAACTACAGCTATCCGCTAGGACTATAAACATCCGTCTTTCAGGCGGAAGTGTATGCTATCTTGCAGTGTGCAACGCTTATCAAATTGCGACCTCAAAGAAATGAGCGGATCAATATTTTTACAGACAGCAAGAGCGTACTAGGGGCTCTGACAAACCCGAGGGTGACATCAAAACTGGTCTGGGAATGGCATGAACACCAAATTAACTTTGTACTGGGTACCAGGGCATTCAGGAATCACAGGTAATGATAAAGCTGATGAATGCGCAAGACGCGGATCATCAACTTCATATATAGGTCCTGAACCAGCTCTGGGGGTACCACAATCATTGGTAAGAAACCAGATTAGGACATGGACCAATAAGAAGCACACAGAGTTCTGGACAAAAGTACCTGGCAACAAACACAGTAGAACCTTCATTAGGGAACCGTCCGAGAAAATAACTGAAGAACTACTTCAATATAGTAGGGATCAGCTCAGATTAATTACAGGGTTACTAACCAGTCATTGTACGCTTAGAGGACACTTGAATAAAATGGGGCTGTACAACGGAGACCTCAGCTGCAGATTATGCAACGTAGGGAAAGAAACAGCTCTACACATCTTATGCGAATGTGAGGCAATGAATCACAGGTGGCAGGAGAAGAAGATAGGAATATAAAGAGATAGATAAAGGAGAATAAACACAATAAGCCCAAAACGCTGCAGTGTTTTCTGGAGACTTAGACTAAATGAACAAGTCAGACAGCTCCCAAGGTACAAAAAAATCGTCAAACTTAAACCAGTCCATTTCGTTTTTGACCAAGGTGTAATAACGACCAAATGCAACGCCAGAACCACAGTAAATAATAAAGTATACATCCCTTCCTGAGGCCCAAAGCAGAATATTACTCCTTCTTCTCCAAATACTTATGGATTCTCTCCATTCTTGTTTCTCCTTTATGTGTTGAAGTAACGTCAGGATCATGAAAGTGTGGGTTAATATTGAAAGGAACCAAATTGAGAGCCTCGAAAGATGGTGGGTAGACAATTGGCATGTCATTACTAATGTGTATGCTTACTGTTGCAACATTTGTAACAGCACTTGCTCCGTGCTTGTTTTCTGATAGCTTTTACCAAATTGTGGTCGTTTAATGTTATTAGTAACCGAAATGTATTTCCTTCTCCAATAAATATGGCATGTGCTTTTCCAACTGCTTCCAATGGATTCTCGGAATGGATACCATCAACCTGGAAACCCTAATGTTTCAAAAGGTTGTTGCACGTTTTTCAGATACTGATAATGATTTCTCAAGGCCATAGGGAACAAACAACATTATTTTCAGATAGAAGCTCTCAAATGTCATTTTCAGCATAGTCCAACATATTCAGCATAGTCGACATGTTATATAATCCTGGAATAAACTTACTGCTGAAATGATAAACTGTAAACATGCAACTTGATTCCCTGATAATTGTTCTGAAATCAAAATTGTACTTTTAATATTTACATTAACCTCAAGTATTTGCATCATTCTAATACTACAGATTTCTTGATACGATAAAAATCACGACATGATAAAATAAGTTGCAGTATCTGCAGGTGTCACAATACGCCCACAACATTGTAACGCTCGAAGATGCTATTGTATAGCGAAACACGTCTTGCGAATTAGTAAACTATCAAGTGAAAATCTCACGTTGAAGTGTTTTTTTAATACGTTAAGTTACATGTAAACACTTGCACAGGTTATTGAGGTAATTCCTTAAATTATGGAAGCCAATTTTTTATGACCCTTTGATCATCCGAAGACTTTGTTGTTTTACATCTCACAATTTAATCTTTGAAGAAAAGTCATATCAATTGAAACGCTCTATAAATTCAACTGAGTGGCTTTCTTTATTGTGTGTCTCAAAGGTAATTGAACCAATTCGGCAATTCACTTAATTTTTTTGACATCCTGGAGTGTATTGTAGAATAGTCCCGTTTTGAACTTCTGTGTATCAGCCCTTTGAAAACATGTTCGCATCTTATCTCTCTGGCAGCCATTCTTAATTATTTCAACAACAAGGGAGATTTCTCGACAAGAAAACTATAGTTAAAAAGTTGATTAAAGGGGACAAAATAGGGGCTGGAAGCCCCTGGTCGAAGGGAACCAAACGTTTCATCTCCTACTGCGGGATATATCATCAGTGGTATATGCCTTGACTGCGAGGAAAAAGGTTATATCTCGAAGTCTAGCAAATACTGTCGCTGCTGAGACTTCGAGATGTAACCTTCATGTACCACTAAACCATGGCCTACCAGCTTGGATTTCATCCTCTTTAATCATGACACCGGCCATCAGAGCCTATGTTCTCATATCGTTACGGAATTGTCTTATTAGAGGTTCTTCAATATTCGTGATCCGTTTTTATCAATACCTCATAAAAACTGCTTCTTGAAACTTAGCTCTCGTCCAAATTAAGGGTTCTTGATAAAATTATGTTTTCTTTATTTCTCCTTTGGTAAACTCCTTTTTGATTCACTGCTGTTGCTAGTTTCTGATATTTCAAAGATACAAGAGGCAAGTATTTGCAGTTTTCACTGTGCTATTCAATTATAAGTTTACAATGGTGAATTGACCGTTGTTACATTCAGTGATTGGTTGGTATTAACCTTATTTGCGAACTAAGAAAGTGGAGAAAAATGCCTTATATTTTTGGTAAAATAAAATTTTGGTTTCTGCTAGTTTCAAAAATTGGTAGTTCAATCTGTGACCTGATAATTCTTTTGAAAGGTTATGATTGGTGGCGATATTTATCTCATCTTAGTTGAAACGTTGAAAAATTGTTGACACCTACTAATTCCCCCTTTTATTGCTATCATCAATATGTGTTTGAGTACTCTATCAAGATCTGTCAAAATATCTGCTTTGAAAATTTTCGTCCTATTTCTGATATACCTCCACCAGGAAAAACTGATTGCAATATTCATGAAAAATCAACTTCTCAATCATTTTGAGAAAAATAACTTTTGATAACTCGCAATTTGGCGTGCGCCAGTTCAACAACCGAAGCAATGTTGAGTGTCATATCAGATGCTGTTGATCCACTGGAGTTAGATAAGCATACTAGACTTACTCTATGTGACCTTACAAAATATTTTGATTGTTTTTCTCATGATATTCTTTTGAAAAAACTTCACCATTATGCATATAGAGGAATCCCGTTTAATCTGTTCACTAAATACTTGATTGAAAGGAAACCTACTCTTTCAGTAAGAAAAAGTCTGAATAGGCTCGGTCTTGAGTCCGCTGCTCTTTACAATTTATATAAACGACTTTCAGAATTTTTTTCAGCCAGACACATGTAATCCCTTTGCTGACTATACTACTATAATGAACTTAGATTAGGATTTGCTCACCTACATTAGATTTCATTATTCCATTCGATTCCATTAAACTGAAATTTCAGTTAAAATAAAAGTCAGTCCCTTATTATATCTTCTCAGTCTGAGACCACAAATGGTTTGGATGTGAAACTTTTTGGTGTTTACATTGATATTTTGTCATGGGCCCATCATGTAGAATACCTGTGCAGAAAATTGTCAAGCATTATCTTCTTGCTCCGCAGAATAAAAGTAATACTCAACTCCAAGCAGTCAAAATGGCATATTTTGTACCTTTTCATACTTATCTCTCCCACTGTGATTGTCTGGGAAGCGTCATCTTACACTAAAAAATCTTCATTTTACAGAAGAAAGCAATCCGAATTCTGGCAGGTGCTGTCGACCTTTTTTCACTTCAATAAAAATACTGTCTCTTTTATGTTCTTATTTCTAAAAACTTATTTATATAATAATACATTTTTGATTTTGGATTTTGAATACATCGAAAAGAATACGCGACATATGGGTATTGCATCTAGTTTCAAGTCAATCGGCCAGAAACATACATACAAACTTTCACGTTTATTAGTATTGAAGATGATTGTGAATACATTTCAAAACTTTGCAATAATTTGATATTATGGTTGAAAAAGTAACTAGACCCTATCTCTACTGAGAAAACTCAATTAAATATAATTACTAAATAAAACCCACCAACACTATAAAAAGATACTGGAGACCGAAATGAAAAATCTTTTGTCGATCATGTTCCCTCTTCTTACAACTTTGTAGTGTACTTTTGGAAAGAAGTGTCATTATGTGTCATCCGGTATACCGAATTCCGTAATCACTAGTTAATTTCCTCTCGAATATCCTGCTGAATATCCTCGTCTCCGAAGCACTTAACGACATCGAAGCTACATTTCCAACCGAATACAAACCGCCCCATTGTATTTACGTTTAATTAACCTTCAAGATGGCGTACTTTGGAAGCTACATATTTTAACTACAGATGAGAAGTAGGTAAGTACATAATAGATTATAATAGTGAGTTAAACGTCTGCCGTAGAGCCTATTTCTGGATAGGGTTTACTGTGACTGAGGGTGGGAAAGAGGAGAAAGGTTAATTGAAACCTCTATTATACTCCACCTGAAACTATATAAAGCGCTGGAGACTCGTTCAGCAGGAGAAAGCAATACTCCAGGAACGTTAGGGCGAATGTTACTTCTACACGTTTTACCTATCATGTAATCGATTAACAATACGAAACAAATGTTCGGGAAAAATGTAAACAATATTTTTAGAGGAAATTCGTGGTTAGAAAAACAACTTTCAATTCAAATCTTATATGATGATGAAATGTTTGATGTGCATATAACACTCAAAACCAAAATAGTTACGGAAATAAACACGCTTATGAAGAACATCGAACTAAAAAGTTAAAAATAATTAAAAAAAAAGCTTGTAACAATAACGAACGAAAAATACTAATATTATTGTGAGAAAAGCGACGGGCGCTTGATATACAAAGAATATGCCACGAAGCGCTCACAATTTTTTCACAATAATACTAGTATTTTTCGTTCGTTATTGTTTTTTTTCAATATTTTGTTCGGTGTTCTTTAAAAGCGGGTTTTTTAGTTTTTTTTAACAAGATTTACTTTTTCACGCCTTTTTCACAATAATACTAGTATTTTCCGTTCATTATTGTTTCAAGCTTATTTAAAAAAATATGTTTTACTTTTTAATTCGATGTTTTTAAAAGCGTGTTTTTAAACTATATTTATTTCTTTTAGTTTCATATGGTATAAAAGCGTGTTTTTTAGTCTTTTTAAACTATATCTATTTTATCTAAACTTTGGGATCAATCAGCCGTTTATTGTTTAGAAAAATGACCATTGATACTTTCCGATTCCGGAAAGTGAGCCTGAAAATCAGCTATCAAGCTCAAGGCAGCAGGTGCGCAAAGAAGGGTTACGAATGACGCAGCAGGCGTGCATGTTAATTCCTGGCTCCCTTTCTTGATGCTTATTTACGCTCTACAAAGAACCTACCTGCATATTTTCTAGGTTCTAGATTCTAGGTTCAGTAGATTCGGCTGCACGTTAATATAAGAGCGGGAAATAGCTAGTAATTTATATTTTTAATTTAAAAAAACAATAAATAAAAAAATCTGCCAACTGCACTGAGTAGCTACAGTATATGGCGCCCTTGGCGAATTGTACTGACTTAACCCCCGGAAGAAGGGGGTACGTGAATTTTTTGTAATTTTAGCAACAAAATGCTAAGTTTTGCTTGCTTTTCGCAAGTTTCATTCAAATATTTCATGCAAATTGTAGGTAGCATAGCTGCCGATTAAAATATCAATAGCAGTGTTTATTAGTAATGTATTGACACTCACGCACAAAATGTAACTGAAAACTTGTTTTCCTAACTTTGATTGATGCAAATTCTGAAATTACATCATCGAAGTTTACTTTGGAAGCAGCTTCATCCTCTATTGAAAGAATCGCCAAACTTGTGAGGAGTGTTTGGCCTGTTCGTGAACGGAGGTAGTTCTTGATAAGCTTCAATTTACTGAAGCTACCTTCACAGCTTGGGCCGCTCACTGTTATGGTGAGAAATATCCTCAAAATTTTCTCGATATTCGACCGAAAATTCCCCGTTCATTACGAAGTGGTTGGGCGGAAATCTTTCGAACTCACCGAAAAAACTACAAAATTAGAAATTAATGAGTTATTTAATCAATATTGTTTGTTAATTCACTTCGTTAATGTTTATTGCATGCAACTTGGTGTGAAAGAAGTTATTTTCACTTTTATACTTTTGTTTTACTCCTATACTCATTTTTTTTGTTTTACTTGCATTTTTTTTAACACGGGAAATTTTGCGCCCTTATGTATTCTGCGCCTTTGGCGGGGGCCCCTACCACCAATGTCTAGCTACGTCCCCGGCAGTGAGTAATGAATAGCTTCAAAAATCGAATTATGTTACCTATGAAGAAATTCACAAATACAATCATCAACGTTTTCTGCCCTCACGCATTTGCCCGAGTTCGAGTCACTTTTTCGGCGATGGCGCTTCATTGCTTCATTGCTCTACTCACTGCGTTGCGTCAAGTGATAACTTCCGATTCGTCCAAATTGCTTAGCGTAAAAGCCAAAGTGCATCTATATTCAATGCTTAAAACGACTATTGTATCAATTCTTATAAGAACTTGACAGATATTCTAAAATATGCATTACAAATCAAGTATCCAATTCAATTGTATTTTACAGTATTTTGCATATAGTGGTAATAATATAAGAGGTAAATATATGCTATCACGGACTTTTATTTAGAACTATTCAAAATAAATAATCTTGCGGTACTTTATCTTCATGTATCTCCAACGGTATAGGCAGCGCACGCCAAGATAGCCTCAGGGAGCAAGAATTTTTCTGACTTACTTAATACTTATCGTTAAATCATTACCAAAAATACACAAAACCTTTGTGAATTGTAGCCTATTTTGATGTAAAATCTGTATTTATGTAAAGTTTTATTCAAATGCGTTCAGTCGTTTAGGCGTTAAAGGGTCACAAACATACATACATACATGCATTCTCACAAATTTTCAAATTTTCAAATTTTTATTTGTATAGAAATTACACAAAACTTTTGTTAAGTTGTAGCCTATACATTATTCTGATGTATAGGCTGTATTTATGTAAAGTTTCATCTGAATGTGTTCAGGCGTGAAAGAGCCACAAACATATATTTATAGAAAATGGAAGATAGTGTAACGAATCTGAAGCCGGCCCTGACCAGTATGCCGGCCGAATCATGTAACATACACATGACATCACCGCAGAAGAATGCAGTCGGCAACCGCCGACAACCGCAGATTTCTAGAAAGAACCGTTACATTATATAAGCCCGGCTTTCCGACCCAAGCGAGCAGTTCAGAAAGTGAATCGAGCGGTTAAACAAGAAATTCAAATAGTGGATATAAATTAGGCGTTAGTTGCTAAGTGTTGTCAATAAATTACTTTGTGATTAGTGAAATTTTGTTGGAAATGAATTTGTTTAAGACAGTTGATTCTTTAATTTGTTACAATTGATAAAATGAAACAATAACAACCGTCACTATCTTTTGGCAAAAGCTATCTCGAGGTTGACACTGAAGTGAGTTCCAAAATTCCTTGATGTTTCCTAATTTCGATGTAACACAACCATTAGCTTATATGTTCCTGAAGGTTGGAAGGATTATCTCAATGTGGAATCAGAATCGAGTCGCGCGGAGTATTGTCAAACCTGTGGAAATTCTGAGGTGCACTTCCGTAGTAATCGCCGGGAGTTGGGAAATGTCATAGCAGGAATTATACGACTGCCTGATGGAAATGGGCCTGATAGTTACTCAAATGAACGCTTGGTGGAAAACTTCGAATGGAATTTGTGTGGTTTGAAAAGTTTGAAAGAAAAAGCGTACTTTCTTGTCGTTCGCCTTGTCTTTGTTTTCCGTTTCTGATGAGTAATACAGGGTTTTCATGTCAGTATGAAATCTTACGAGAAAGGAATTATATAGCGAAACACGTATTGCAGTTGTAGTTGTATAAGAATAGTCGTGACACCTAACCTAATACTGAAAGTAAAACTACACACAATTACACGAGTTATTCAAACATTTAGCATAAAACTCGGACAGGTTGTGAATACTATCCTCTAATGAATATTACTGGAGTTTCTTCCCCCAACACCTCGACATGTGTTTCGATCATCAAGTGATCATCTTCAAGAGGCAGATCAAACAGTTTTATGCCTGAGCACGAAGCAGCATTCACTGAAACTGTGTTTCCACATTTCTATAATTAAAAGGTATTAGATTTAAAAACCTCTCAGTCCTTTGAATGTGTTTATTTCTGCGATTATTCGAATCAACTTCTTCTGAGTAATGAAAACATCAGACCTCAAAGACATATACCATATCTGAGACAAGAATTTGCTAAGCTATGAAGAGTTGTTGCAACTGATTTTCCTGTAAAATAGGCTTATAGTCCTTAACATTTATGAAAGAGAATTCATTTTATTTATTATGATCTGACAATTAATCTTATGACCAAGGTTTTTGTCTATAATTATTTCATGAATTTCGTTGAGTCCACATTTTTTAAAATCGAACTATCCATTTGAATTTTGATTTACAAACAAGTTTTCTGTCGAGGATGAAAACGAGTTAAATTAGTTTTTTCTGGATTGAAGGATAAACTATTAAATCCACACCAGCTTGATACATTTTTCAAAACAAATCACACTTTGGTTTCAGGGTGTCTTCATTTTTTTATATCAATAAAGATTCATCATCTACATACATATTCATTTCATTTACATATAATAAAAATATAGTTTAAAGAACTATAAAACATGCTTTTAAAGAACATCGAACTAAAAAGTTAAAAATATTTATTTATTAAGATTGAAACAATAATGAACGAAAAAACTAGTAGTATTGTGAAAAAAGCAACAAATGCTTGATATACAAAAAATATGGCACAAAGCGCCCACGCTTTTTTCACAATAATACTAGTATTTTCCGTTCGTTATTGTCTCAAGGTTATTTAAAAAAAATATTTATAACTCTTTAGTTCGATATTCTTTTAAAGCGTGTTTTTTAAACTATATTTATTTCTCATTTTTTAGTTTCGTATGCTATAAAAGCGTGTTTTTTAGTCTATTTAAACTATATTTATTTTATCTTTGGGAACAATCACCCGTATATTGTTTAGAAAAGTAACCATCGATATTTTCCGATTCCGGAGAGGGAGTCTGAAAATCAGCTACCAAGCCCCAGGTAGCAGGCGCGCAAAGGAGGATTACAAATAAGGTAGCAGGCGCTCGTGTTAATAAAAAAAAACACTTTTTTCAAATGAAGAAATACATGTAAAGTGAGTTCGAATTATATCAAGGAGGTTACGTACAGTGTCATTTGCTCGCGAATAGATCAAGCAGTAATGTCGATAATTCTGCCAAATACAGATCTAGAGCTTGAGAGTTACAAACAAACATACATACATACATACAGGTGAAGCTAATATAAAGTCTGTAAAAATAAAATTGGACCCAGCGCCGATCCTTGGGGTATGCCAGTGAGACAGTACAGATTCAGTATTTTGTATTATATCTTTTTCTTCACTCCAGATACTTACATAGTGTCGTCTGTTTTTCACAAAAGACTTTTTTACCCAATCGAATGCATTTTCTCGAATTCCATAATTATCAATTTTCGATTCCAATTTATCACGATCAACACACAGTGGAATGCGGTTTTTAAAATTGTCTTGTGAAAATCGCACAATGAAGTGTTCTTTGAATATGGTATTTCAATGAAAGATCCAAGACTACATGTTGTTCCTGACAGTTACGCAAAGGATCGGTTGGTGGGAAAATTCGAATTTTGTGTGGCTTAAAAAGTCTGAGAAAGAAAAGCAAATGTTTCAGATGAGTTGGTAGAAGGATTGTCTTTAGTATGAATGATAACTTAAGTATTATTATTTAAGTATTAAATATCACCTTCAATTATATTTATTGGTCGTCGACAATGCTACACTATGTATCTAGTAGCAGATAAGATGGAAAAGTTCAAATCTTTAGGGTATAAATGTGTATCTTCGAGCGAAAATTTCAGTAAGAAACAATAAGCATTTTTTTTAAAACGTCAGTAATCCTTGCGTTTATTGTGATAATTTGGACAGACAGTGGGAAAAAGTTTTATTCTTCAGGTCAGAATTTTCATATTTCACATAGATAAATTCGTTGTATTCGGAACAATATAGTCTCATATGCACCTCACATATATTTATCACATAATTATGATTTAACAACATGATGCTGAGGTCTATCATGCGGCCCCTTAGATTCGCGTATGGAAGCTTCAAGCCTGATTTAAATACCAAACTCTAAAAATACGTTGGTGATTTGATTGAGTTCCTATAAAACTATATTTTTCGGAAGCTTCAAAGAATTCCTTTCAGCTTTCAGTTGATAAGATCGAATGTTCAGGTCCTTTGTAGTCTAAACACAGTCGATCCTGAAGATGACAAAAATCTTCGAAAGAATATAAACAACTCTGAAAAGGCATTTTTATATCTCTGTATTCAGATTCCATTATCTCAAAATTATCCACTCTCGCATTATTATACAAAAACTTGTCATACATCTATATAGGACATTTCGGTAAAGAAAACAAATTATTAATGTACCGATATCCAATAAAAATCATTAAATCATTCTTGTCTGCGTGCCAACGAGAGTAATTAATTTCGTGTACAGGATGTAGTAGCACAGATCCAAGTTACCAGTATTTTGGTAATTTCTTAAATCTGTCACGCCGTCTCCTTGTTTTTAAGTATAATAATTAAACTGTCTTGTAACTGAGTTTTATAGTACATGTTCTTTATTTTATATTCTGGGATTTTCTTCTCTCATCTTTCCTAAGTGAAAATCCACATATTGTAAATCATTTGGACGTTTTATAGTTTCCTTAGTGGGTGAAAGTGTGTAAAAGTTGAGTCGTTTCGACAAGTCAAGCATCGAGGAAACGTATTGCATTCGTGGAACTATTAATCTTGTTTTTTGATGATGATTAGTTTCATGACGTAAATTACCAAAGAAAACATATTTTGGCTTTCCAGTATAACTTTTCCCAACAATTTTTCTCTAATATTCATGTAGGGGAAAGTCACTAACAGAGGAAAAACATAACAAATCAAAGATATTTAAAAAATAGGTAGTTTAGCATAGGAACTATAAAAGGTAGTATGAGGTAATAGAGTTGTTGAACGAGTAGGAGATGAACTACTATGTCTAACAGGCCTCATCACAGGTTACTGTCGTCTGAATCATCATATGCAGAGACTCGGACTGTCGGAAGGCAGTGTGTGTCGCATTTGTTTTCAGAGTTTGACAGCCGTACTCTTACTATCCGACCTGAAAGACTACTCATCATACAAATTATCGGCTTCGTTGAAAAGCTAGGTTTATTTTTTCGAGTGTGAATATGTGAGGGCTACAATAAACCCTTGCGGGTTGCGGTGGACGGTCGAATAGACCCACTCATTTTTGACGTAACCTAGGCAATACTAACCGGTAGAAGTTAGGTGATACAGGTAGTAGTTGTGTAGGTAGGTAGGTGTAAAGTGGTAGGTCTAGTAGTTAGGCCACTTGCATATAAAATAGAGTAGAGTAGAAGTTTATTTATCCACATTACACTTCACATGTTTATAGCAAGTCATGACAAATTTGTTACATATGCTTACGCACAGCAAAAGTAATTTCAGGTCGGATGAGTATAAAATATAATTTAAGATAAAAAGTAGAGCAACATAAATATTAACATTAAAAACATGAAAGAACAACATGATAAAGCATATTTACGGTAGTCAGGTGAGTATGTTGCTTGTATGTTGAAACTTAGGTGCGATTTTTAAAATACCCCAGGTAATCAGAGACAGAGTAAAAGCAGCCCTCCAATAGTAGTTGTTTAATGGATTGTTTGAATTTATTCATACTAAGATCTTTCAGCTTGACTGGTAAACAGTTATATACGTTGTAATCCAAATTTTTTTTTGTGATTTACCTAGGCGATATCGATTTGTATAGATCTTTTCAGCGTTTCTCGGACGGTACTGATGAATATTAGAACGTTTAGGTAAGGTAATCGCAATTCTGTGGATTTCTAGCAAAACATGAAAAATGAATAACGTTGGTACATGCATAATACCTAGTTTTTTGAAAATTGGCTGACACGGTTCCCGAAAACTTACATCTGCCAATATTCGAATGGCTCGTTTTTGTAAACTAAAGATATTGAGAGAACCAGGTGAGTTTCCCCAAAGAACAATCCCATAACCAATGTGAGAATGAAAAAGCGAATAATAAGTAGTTTTCAATATATCGAAGCTGGTAATATTTTGAAGTTGTCATAGAACATAAATAGTGTTGGATAACTTGGTCCTAAGCTGATTTGTATGTTGATGCCAAGATAAGGTATTGCCAAGTGTTCTGCCAAGCAATTTCACGCTATCATTTGAGGGGCCTACAGTGGAGAATTGAAGACGTTGTGTCTTATTGGTATTTAATTTCAAATTATTTTTTAGAAACCAAGTATTAGCTTCATTTTCAATATCTTCCGATATTTCTGTTAGTTTATTGATACTATTTCCACTGTAGATTAAGGTGGTATCATCAGCATAGAGAATTGTTTTATTTGGCGCCATAATAGTGCAGAAATCATTCACGTAGATGATAAAAAGTAAGGGCCCAAGGATAGATCCTGAGGGACTTTATGTACTACTAAAACACTAGCATAGTAGTGAAATTTAATCATAATGATCTCCTGAGGACGCTAATTTCGGTAGCGAAACGCGCGTAGAGGCAGCGTAATTTTGATCTGGTGTTGGGAAAATGTTTTCGAAAGATACATTTTACGCCAGAGGTTCCAGTATGAACAACAGAATTAATAATTTATTCAGTTAAGAAAGGTGCTGCCTTCTACTTCTTCATCTTGATACAAAAAATAAATGTAGAAATTTTTCAAACGAAGAAAGGAAGTAGTCAACTTCAACTCTATACAAAGATGTGTAGATCATGCAAAGAAGTAACTTTCAGACACAAACTGAAAGAATTGACAATTGAATTACATGAAAGAAAGACACTTTCGAAACAAATACTTTCATATGAACACTGAATTATACGAGAAACACTTTTCTGTATTCCGTTTTTCTTCCAAACATTCGTATAGAATCGAATCAGATATCATTCGCAGGATTCTCACACAATATAATTGATGAAAGAAGTAAAATTTCACCTACATGGAACACTGTCTCCTCAGTGCTAGGCAGTGTGATGTTTCAGTAGCAAATGTTGATAACATTACAAGAAAAAACAATCGTTCATAAAATTATGACTTTCTGTCACGGAATGGATTGAATCCACCCATATCATCGATAACGGTACGTAAATGACATTCATTCGCTCATTTGATTAAATCCCAGCCATAGGGTTCTTGTTTGAATTGAAAAGGTATATTTTTAGGAGAGATTCATTTCTGGAAAAGAAATTCTTCTAAAGAAGTACGCTACCACTAGATATTATAATAATAAACAAAAAATCACAATATCAAGTTCTAACTACATGTAGGAAGTTATAGTAAAAGGCGAAGTTCAATTTTCGCATCTATGCGAAATAACTGCTGAACTGTTCTTATCACCTAAGCACTTTATTCAACTTGTTCCCTTATTCTTGAATAAAGTTATATTACTGTTATTATTACTATATATCATAGGGCGATCTTCCTATGAGGATGTTGAATATCCTGAATGTACTCTTTGGACTAATTTTCCATCAATATTCGTAGATTTTTCTGAATTTGTTTTAATATATTCCAAGTTACAGGATTTCTTTACGCAAATATTCTGTTCAGCATTGATAGCCAATATCTTTTAAATCTCAAGATACCCAAGCTTCATTCAAGAAGAGTTTAAACTTTTCTGTTCATCTTTTTATTCAAATTTTGAATGTCCCATCCCAACTTTTTAAAATTCATCAAATAATTTCAATGTAAGCACATTTTTGCAGCTAAAAGGAATCTTTGAGTATGCAAATTGCCCTAAAACTAACAATACAGCACAGAAATATAATTATTATTTATCACAAATGTATATAAGTCTTCGGTTTATAAAGACTTTAATATGTCAAAATGAAAATAAAATTTCTATAAAATACAGTATTCAACTAGCGTTCGTGCTTTAAAAAATCACTAATGTAATAATATCCTGCATTATAGACAAACGTTTTGATACAAGGTTTTGAGTTTTCTCCTGAATTTCAAAAAAGTCAACAATGGATAAAACGCGAATAGATCTTCCAGTAAACTGAATTTTTCAGTTCATCAAATTATATTTCTGAGTTGTCAGTTATGAATATTACTGGAATTTTACCCCAATACCAAACCGTTATTTTCAACACTTGGACGTGATGGGCGACTGCTCATTTCTCTAGTTTTCCATATTTCAAGTGTGCTCATATCTGATTTTAATAGATCGCAATGCAATCCTCAAAATTAATTTCGTAAATTCCAAACTTTTCAGAAATCTCGACTTTGTCCTTTGGATTTCCTAAAAGGCTCTCTAGCCTTTTAGGCTACTTTCACAACTAATTCCTTGAAAATCTTTTCAAAATTCTTCGTGTATTGGCGGTGTAGAACTTATATATATATATATGTATATATATTTATCTTGATTTTCGTCGTTTCTAAAAGTCAAGATTTCGATTCTTAACCTAAACTTTTTCTTCCTTATAATATTATCCTGCAATACCCCTCGAGTTAGTCTTAGTTATGTCCAACATATTCAAAAATCACTTCATTGTGTAATTTTCACTAAACAGTTAGTTATGTTCATCGTTACGAATTATTTGCTGCCTCAGTGGCGAATAGTGATGAGTTTCATTCTGAACCTAATCAACAAATATACTCTTTCAGCTTTAATGGCTCTAGGAATTTTTGCAGTCGGTAATTTTGTACAATTTACATGTGCGTTCCATTATCCTAAGGCAAACATTGTAACGTTGTTTATTCAAAACTGACACGATAAACTCACGTTCATTGGCGAGTCAGGTATTCAACAGTGAACTAAAATGTTATTATTAAAACTATGAGTCTTCCATTTGAGCTTGCTTACATTTAACATGCTTATCCACTTCACATGATTGATTTAGCCTTGCCTGCCATTAAAATGTTGAATGCCAGCCGGCCACTGACTGCTTTTATATACAGGGTGATATTAATGCAGTTATCGAAATATGAATGACAAAACGAATGCTGTTTTTCGATCCATCCATGAACCTATGCATGTTGAGATTAAATAGGGAATAGTCGTTACGTGACTTTCATATATATTCTATTCCATTCTATACAGTGCTAGTCAAAAGTCCCCTCCCCCACTCGTATCTTTTGAACGGGTATACTTATAATAATGAAATTTGGAGGATGGAAATAAACGGATGTAGGCTTCTTAACTGGTCATAACAGGTGACGCAATAGTCATAAATGACGTCACAAGGCCACTGTGACCAAAAATTTTAAA
>WOGP01001345.1:0-19468 GCA_015342065.1 Leptinotarsa undecemlineata | reverse complement strand
TTCTCCTTTGGTTAAGTTAATGATTCTTTCGCTGAACTGGATATCTGGTTCTACTGATTCGCTGTGTATGTGCTGTTGTTTCTGTGTTAGTGCCCTAAGTTTCTTGAGTTGTATTTGGTACTTTCGGTATATAAAATCAATAATTGTAGACCTAACTTGGTCATAAAAAATATCAAATTCCGAGTGTAGTACCTTCAAATAATGTTGTAGGATATTCCTTTTTGAGAACAGTGTCTTGCACTCTTCTTTTAGCCAGATCATTCGTGCTTTCATTGTCGCCTTCTCCGCTGCTGGTGTTTTTGTCCTGGTCCTGATGTTAATGTATTTCGGGGTACTTCATTTTTAGTTTAAAGTAGTATGTGGCTTGTCTAGCTGTACTTGCTTCTTTCAATAAATTGATATTGTAATTGTAATGAGTCATTGTTAGTTTATTGTGTAAGTAAGTTTGAAAGTGTTCATATAGGACGAAACTGCAGTAACGTTAGTTACAATTAAAAGTGGTATAAAACATATAAATAGATATCACTGGTTAACAGAAACCACCTCAACATTATTTTTCCATGATACATTGAGGGGTTCATTTTTAGCGATGATGACTTCCATCAGAAAAAAAAGACACATGAATGTAATATGTGAAGGCGATGACATCTTCCCTCACGAAGACATCATCTATTCTATGGGAATGACAGGGAACTCAATCTTTGTCTATTAAAGATAAACAGTGATACGCAATGCGATCTATTGCAGAGCCAAACTTTGACATCGCCTCCACTTTCAGGCTTATTCTTTTCAAAACAGTTCAGTGATTCAGCGTAGTGACACTGGTGCTAGGTTGAACCACAATTAAAAACATTTCATACTCCAGAAAAATCATTTCGATTGTTGATGAGATATTGTGAATTTTTTAATTTATTAATTTCCATACTCTCCAAGACAATTTTTTTTCAAAGACTGAATATAAACGCTACATAAAAATCCCTGAGGTGCTCTAAAAGCGGTGCCTGTGCGCCGTTAGATATGAATCGCTGGAGATTAAATTCATTTGGGAAGACGTTCTCAGGAAATTTATTTCACATACACGCAGTCATCAAAACGAACGAGTTGTACCTCAAAAAATGAGCAAATGAGCAGCCAGAGGCCGTCACGTATTCCTGATATGTACCGCTTTTGGTGGAATCAAATGTGACAAGCCAGTTGAGCAGATATGCAGATATGCTTTTGAACCCATCCTTCTGGAAATGAACAGTTTTGAATGCATGACATGTTTTGAATTTATTTTTCAATTCTGTGAATTGTGAATGGCGATAACTGAATTCGGGCTGGTAGGCCAAGGTCGAATGGAACTTGTAGTACATGTTTCGTCTACTACTGCGGCAGACGCCTTTATTAGTAAATGAGTTAACTCGAGGATGGAGGTAGTATCTCAACGTCCCAACAACAACTAACTGGAGACCTACGGATTTAATCATTTTTATACTTTCAGGGAGTGGTAGGAGTGATGGTCGGGACAATGATGGACACTCTTTTTGTTCGTGTCAGCAGAATTTTTGAGCTACATTTTCCTAACCAAGCTCTACAGGAAAATGGGTTTATAGCGCTATTGAGGTCACGATCCAATCGTCAGAAGTGCACCGTAATTACCTTATATGAACAACATTTCAGCTAATCAATCATAAAAAGTAATAATTTGTCAGGAAAAATATCAGTGTAACGATGATGATATCAGTAGTATTATTTCGCCCAATTCAAACCAACCATATACACAAAATAAAAATAACGGTGATTTAACGTTTGAATTGATCGAGTTAATACTGATTTGTCAATCTCATTACCCCTTCCAAAAATATTTCTAGACGCTGCAAAACCAGCACTCATTGAATCAGTAGACATTATTATTTGATGAACACTTACAAAAAGTGATCAAATGATACTGTCTACAAAATATAGTCACGAGCTCAACTATTTGATCAAGTTTAACTAGAAAAGAGTACAAAAGAATTAGAATTCTCATTGAATTCTTAATGGAAAAGAAACTTGTCCGTTAACTCTGTACATTATCCGGAATGAACATATTACAGTCGGTTATAATCATTTCAGTTCACAACTGAGAAATACGAAAAGAAGTAGAAGAAGTAATATCAATAAATGTAAATCCCAAAAAGCTCTTAAGGAATACATACACAAAATAAAGTACCCGAGATATTTTTATCCTTCACGATTAAATCTGAGTTGGAAATTTAAAACTTGGCACAACTCTTCGGCCTTTATTACTCTTTCGGTGATGGTTTATTAAGTTGGCTACCTGAGATATCAGTTCCATAATGGTTTTCTCTGCCGTTCTCTTAGATTAATGCATTATTTTTCGCAATGATTTTCGGTCTGCAGTTCTTTGCACAAACTAGTGTTCAGTATTATCAAATTATGACTTGAAATAACATTGTCCTACATCACAATAATTAGAAGAGTTGAAAGCAGGTTATCAAAATAGTCATGTGATGAATATTGATTATGATTTGCATTGAACGGGGTATATTTTTAGAAAGAAATGATTTTCGGGAAATAAAGGTTTTGGATTTCTACTTTTTCAGTTTATAATTATTCTGTGAATTTTGATGCAAATACCGTTACAAAAATAATTTGATACGTTTTTTTTTGTTTTTGATATATTATATCAACAAGTCGATTGTAGCTACTTGTTTCCTCTACTCGTGTAAAATCGGAAGGAACTGAAATCAAATTTGAATGATTGAAAAATCGAACAAAAATATGTCATTCCGAATGTTGACAGATGAGAGGCCATTTTCAAAATGCCTTATTTTTCAAAATGATTATGAAAACGTCAAATTCATCAGCAATATAAAAAGATATTTTTGGCTTTCTACTATTCCATCTTGATACAGAAAAATATAGCAAAGAAAGGAGAAAAGTAATAAATTTTAAAAGAACTACTTTGTACATAGAAAATTCCCAAATTTTTCAGTTTCCAGATGGAGTAGTAGAAAGCCAAAAACTTTCTTTCCCAAAAATTAGTCACTCCTAAAAATAAAACTGTTTCGAATTAAACAAAATTCCTTTTGGCTGGGATTTGATCAAATGAGTGAATGAATGTCATTACGATGTCATCGATGACATAGATTAATCACATTCTGTGATAAAAAAATTATGAATGAAATGTGTGTTTCTTCCCATAATGTTATTCATATCGGTACTGAAGAGCTCTAAGGCGTGTCTTAAGGCGAAACATCGATGTCTACCAGTGAGCTTGACAGTGTGAAACTGAGTGGAAAAAAGTGTTTCCTGTATAATTCAGTGTTCATATAAAAATATTTGTTTAGAAGGATTTTTTTTTCGTGTAATTCAATTTTTATATGAAAGTAGCTGTTTCAGGAAGGCTTTTTTCCAGATTTGTATCTGAAAGTTACTTTATTGCATGATCTACACATATATGTATACAGTTATTTCTTTAAAAATTGATAACTTTCTTCCTTTCTTTGGAAGATTTCCACATTTTTCTGTATCAAGATTGAGTAGTAGAATGTCAAATACTTTCTTTCCCAAAAATGAGACATTCATGTTTGTAGAGAAAACCGATGTCTGTATTTTCTTGGCATTGAATTGAACCTGGTTACGATCACCCCAATTCGCACTTCCTGCAGTAAAACACGTAATTGGTTACAAAAAGTAGCTCATTTTGAAAGAAACTTCAAAAAGAATAATTTTGTTGGTCAAAATGAAAGAACAAGTATTAAAAAAAGCTTACACTACCAGGTTCATGATTATGAAGAAACAAAATCCGGAATGGATCTGAAAAGAACTTGTGCCAAACGATTCGTTTGCTATTGCGACATATATCTTCAATAGTGTGTGCGTTGACTTCAAGGAGATGTTTTATAATTTGAATTCCCAGCAACGACAGACTGGCGGAGAGCATCTCAATTCAGAACGTTTTGGTCTAGTTTTTTTGACATATGCTCGATTATCAAAGGTTTGAAATAATTACAATGCTCATATTTCTATGATGGCAGGTCTTTTTTTCCCTTTAAGTAGCTTGATTCTCCTTGTGAGTGTGGCTTGGGGCTTCTTTTACTGTAGACTAAATAATGCTTATAATTGAATTAGAAGGTTAGTGGGCTTGCGATTCTAGGTCATTGTTGGTGACGCTTAACCTTCTTATTTCCGCCAATAACTTCTAGGGTTAGTTATCGACGGGGTTCGGGCCTAGAGTGGGTTGTGAGGCTGCACACTAACTTATCGCCAGCAAAAACACATTGAATCGCTCTGGGATGTCCTCCAGTGCTTCTAGAAGTCAGGCTGGGAAATTGGGAACTACTATTTTGTGAACCTTCTGATCAACAAAGGATATGGTGGCTTCAAAAAGCAATTATTGACTTGAGACACTATAGATGCTGTTTTCTAATTAGAGAGAAGGTGATCACTGGGGTTGGCGATTATGTCACCGAACTGGGTGTATCGGGAGTTGAAACTTCCTAACAAAAAAGCTCTTGGGATTGTTGCAGTAATCATGATTTCGTTTGGTAAAATTTGGTATAGGTACGTGATTATAGGGCCAGAATTTATTAGGAAGGTTACCACGAATATTTGGAGGTGGAGGTGGAGAAATATACTTTATGCATGGGTGTCTTTTAGAGGGTGAATATATATTATTTCCGAGTAAGTTGAGAATAATTTTGGTTATGGCGTTGGTGTGATACCGTTGCCGAGATATTCCTCGAGAATTAAACACCCCCATCAGGATCAACCGGATGTTCAGGCATTAGCTCCGATCTTCATTTCGGCTTGGCCAAACGAGATTGTATTACCACTGGTATGGCAACAAGAGCGTAGGCGAAGATGATTTTGCGAAGTTCTTTCGCGGAATGTATGTGTGGTATTCGAGTTGATATGTGAAACGGTCTTTCACGGTATTCGGGTTAATATGGCAGTATGAACTGGTGTTTCGAGCCCAGAGGCCGTTCAACCCGTTCTGAGAATCACACGTTGAAAGACCCCTAATCGTCAGTTCATACAAGATTCTACTTCTGAAGGCTGTCGTTCGTAGCGGGCCACAGCTGGTCAATGGAAAAAGATATTTCAGCAAATTATTATCCTTCCATATAAGCAAACTGTCAATATTTGCTGGGTATATTTAGTATTCTGTCCATTCTATATTGGTTCAAATTTTCAGATAATTCATGATCATTTCAAATTGTGGGAAAAAATATGTGTTTCTATTCCAGATTTCCAGTGCTGTTATATCAACAAAATCACTCTAGTATTGTGTCCTTACTCGTTAATATTTTTAATTACATAGAAACATTTGATAACTTACATTATATACCATGAAACAAATGCCGTCACTATTTTCAAAATCATCCGCTAGACTGGAGTACTTAATATGTGAATAGTACAAGCCAATTATCACATGAAAATGGATAATGGAAAATGAAAGATCAGTTTTCTTCAACTGAAGTCAAACGACAACTGTTCTTCCACTTAGTCTCAAGAGTAATCTGTGAGAAACGGGTGGGCGAAAAGAATTAAATGAAGAAATGAAGTGACTGAAGATAGGAGAAGGAAAATAGAGGAAGAGGAAAGAAAATGGGCGGATGGGATTGAAAAGAAACCTGTTTTAAATCTATTCATTACCATCTGCTCCCCCCTTATGAACGATAAACATCATAATTCGAAATTTGAGGATTAACGAAGGCTTACATTTGAATGTACGATCCATGAAACTAGATTAATGGTACGCAGTGAAAATTGATCGTCTGGCCGTAAGGGCTAAAATCATTTCTCCACATAGCGGTCTATTGAGTGAATAGAACGAAGGATTAGACATTTTCAAAAATATCAAATTCACAAAAAAAAACACAAAATATGCTTTACAAATGCTACTATATAACAACATAACTTCCAGCAGTTCACGTACCCACAGAAACTGGCAACGACGCCCAACACAACTTGAGTACTCGCCACTGCGCCGCGACGTGTTCAACATTTGCATGTTAATTACATGAGCTCGTAGAGTTGAAAGCGTAGTTGCCTCATCGCTCTTATCGAGCTTACATTTTGACGGATAAAAATCTAACTAATACCACTCCTAGCCGCCTGTGGCAGAAACAAATGGATCTGGATGTGGATTTGAATGAGTCGAATAAGATAATAAACCAACCAATGACGTGATTAAATTTCAACTTCAGTCTTTAGGTTCGTGACTTTGGAGTCCCTGTCATTTGATATAAAACCCGTCTGGTGAGTAGAATTGTTGAGAGTATCTTTAACATACAAATAATTCAAGCGGTAATATGTTGTCGATTGAAATTGTTACATATACAGCAATTAGACTGATTCCGCCCAGGTGATGTGAAAGTAGTAGAAGTTACTCTGGAAGAGTGAAGAATTTGATGATACAAAAAAAAATAATCGTACCATCTCTTGCCTATTCTTTACCTACATTGCTTCAAGAAAATTTTCTTTCGATAAATTTTGACAGAGGAAACGCCATGCTTGTTGTTATATTTTGTCGTTATATCAACAGTAAAGTAGAAAAATGGAAAATGCAACAACTTTTGATACAGATATTCACTCATCATTAACATCGATTTGCAGAGACGATAAGATTATTTTGGATTCTAATTCGAAGTTTGATTCCGTAAGAAAGCAACAAGATACGATAATGAAATATCAAATGGTTGTTCGAAGGTATTTTATCCTCCAGTTATGCTACTGCTATACCGACAAATGTCTCCACGTATAGAGCTGTTATTTATATTTCACGAACCCTCCTGTTCCGGTAAATTTTTTACTGACAACCTTCAAGACAGAAATAAAGACCGTTTCATCTTCGATAAAGCGAATTTTCGAAACTGGAGGAATGAAAAATGCAACTACTTGTGATACAGATATTCACTTGACATAAACATCGACTTGCAGAGACGATAAGATTATTTTGGAGACCAGTTCCGAGTTTTTTCCTAAAGAAAGCAATAAGGAATGATACTCAGATATCAAATGCCCGTTTGAAGGTATTTCATCCACCAGTTATGATACTGATATCAGTAGCATACTGATATATCGACAGATGTCTCCACTTGTAGAGCTGCTTTTAATATGTCAGGAATCTTCCTATCCGGGTGGATTTTTTATTGACAACCTTTACTGATATAAATAAAGACAGTTTCATCTTTGATAATGCGAATTTTCGAAAACTAACATCACTTTGGAATACATTCAAATATATCCCTACTTCGAGATAAATATTTAATTTGTTACTTAAATCAAATATATTGTGATGAAGCATGATTTCATTCAATCTGAGGGTAGTCTATTTTTTTCAGAAGTCAACGACATCGACTGCTTGATCTGGGTAGGCAACGTTGATAACTTACCGAGCCACTTAGGAGCATCATGACTATTTGCAGTCCGTTAACCATGTAACGTTGCAGAATCATCCCAACTTCAGGAAGATGAATTGTTTCGAAAAATATCTTCCCGAGATTGGGTACCAAAAAAGTATGTAGGTGCAATGTCTACTGTATAACAATAGTATATTATATACCTAGGGTGAGAAGTGAGCTATTATTTACGAGTATTTTTATATCCTGAGGCGCGTAGCGCCGAGGGATATAATGTGCGAGGTAAATAGTAGCTTTCTCAGCCGAGGTAGGTATATATAGAATTTTTTTACTACTAACATTGATATATTAACAATTTCAATTTTGGCATTAGTAATTTTTTAACAATTTGTTGAATATATCGGAATACCAAGTAGAATGAAGCGTGTTTCTAATCAGACTGGCTTTATTTATGTAAAAATTTGGCATGTGTCAAATTTTTATATGAATCTAGGAAATATTTCATTGCATTTTTCATATATTTCAATGTTCCACTTCTCTCATCGCTTCTGTATGTTTAGAACTTAAAATTTCTCAATTCTGCATTATAGTGAGAAAAAAATTTCCTTGGTTATATGATAACCCAAGGCAGCTATGAATTGTTGCATGTCAAATTGAAACGGTACAGTTTCCATGTTGAAAACGCGATGCCGATGATAGGCGCGCAACATCTACTCAGGCCATGAAAACGTTTGCCGGTGTTTCCATGACAATCAAACACTGTACAATGATTTTGATTGCTGTCAGTTTGCTAAATGCGGTTTTAATTCAAATTTAGATGTCATTTTGAAGAAGTTAAAAGACCTATATAAGTAAAACGTCAATATAATTAATTGAAAAACTGGTGAAAATGCAAGTGACGATGATTTAGAGATGATGTGCACCCTGCCTGAAGTTAGAGTGGTGGCAGCTAGTACATGAAGTGATTTATTGTCAGAAAAATCAAAGAGACTGTACATGAATGTATATAACCAACTGAAAACATGGTGTGAAGAAAGGAAAGTTACTAAAGTAATACAAAATGTTTTATTAGCGTATTTCAAAGAGAAATCTGAAGGCAAAAAGGTATCGACATTGTGGGTAAATTACGAAGGAAGAAATCGACAAATTTATAGTTGAAGCTCCTGATGACGAATATTTATCAAAAAGGTTTACTTTTTTATTATTTGATATGTTTAATTTTTTAATGGAATGATATTTAGGCTGTTATGGTAATTGGTGTTGCCGGTGCCTGCAGAACAGATGAATTATGCAATATGCTCCTAGACGATTTAGATGTTTGCGATGATATTATCATAATAAATATTCTTAATTCAAAGAACAGAACATCAAGGAAGTTTGTTGTTGTTGAGCTACAATGGGTTAATGTTATCAAAAAATGCTTAGCTAATAGGCAAACTGACATTATAAAACTATTTATTTTATACCGTAAAGGTAAACATTTTAAACAAAATATGGGGTACCATACTATTAGTGAAGTACCATATGTCACGGCTAATTATTTCAAATTAGAAATTGGTCATTCTCTAAGACGTAACTCGGCAACACTTCTCGCAGAAAACGGAGGAGACTTACTAAACCTGAAACAGCACGGTGGGTGGAAGTCGGCTGCAGTGGTTGAAGGATATATTGAGGAATCAATAGTTGATAAGAAGATAATCACCGAATTAGTTCAAAATGTAATTTACCCAATGAAGCTTCAAATATAACTTTTTCTGCAAGTCAAGATACTGACTTAGAAAACGTCCATGTTGAAGATAATTTAGTGGAGAAAGGTAATGAATGCATTCAAAATACGAAGATTGTTTGTAACACAGAAGTGACTTTACCGGGTCCAAATGTTAGTTTCATTAATACAGGAAATACTGAAATATACATGATTTGTCGCAATTGTACAATTAATTATAATTTCAAATAATTTTCAGGCGTATTTCCAATGTTCAATTTCCTACTTTTAGTTGATAATTGAGTTAACAAAAGTTTCTGTGAAATCTTTAAAATTGTAGAATTGTTCTTATTAGTTACCTAGGTGTATTTTATTATCATTATTTACCAAGGGTGAGAATTATTAATTCTCGATAGGGGAATGGAGTACATAATAGCAATTTCTCAGTTTTTTTCAGGTATTTCAAATAAAAAATGTACCTCGAAACATTCAAACAATTGTTGCATACTGCTTAGAAGAATTCCAGATCTATGAAAATATAAATTAAAAGAAATGGTGTGTTACAATCTGCAAATAAAAATTACCAAAATGAGTTTCTTCGTGTGGGTACAAATTATAACAGTATAAAATAGTAAAATGTAAAAATTAAATGTTTCAGTGATATGTGCCATTACTGTGAGGACAGAGCTGGTATATATACCTCGAAGTCTCAACAATTATTTTTGTTTCCTTATCTTCATCAAAAATCTCACAATAGATTGACATCAAACTTCATATTGAAACCTTGGAACTTTACATTTTATTTTCAAATTCTCCAGTTCTTATTACTTCATTAACTTTCACAACAGTTTGAAACTGGTTTGTCTCCAAATTCTAACAGAATTTCCTTCGAATACAGAAAATCCTGGTAATACGCTCGTACGAAATACAGTGCACATACACTAACTGAGAAATGCTGCTGGCGACTCTCCTTTTCCGGCGAATGCTCCAGAGAAACATCTCAAACTTTTATTATTTGCAGTTAAACCAACCACTTTGAAACACGCTATTTCCGAATTGCAAGCTTGACGGGGAAAAGTGGAGTTCCCTTTAATTTTTTAGGTAAGTCTAAACCCACCCCGGTATTATTCCGGCCTCTTTTCGCCTGCTATGAATTTGAATGAGGAGGATATTACTGTAAGACATGGCTGTCATGAGAGATGCTTGGCAATCTTAACGTGTGTTGCTGGAATTGGATTTTTAGTTGATTTATGGAACAAATACGTGTATGCATGTCAAGTCGGAACTCTATTAAAATGAAACACTTCGCACTATTATGTTCACGGGGAAGCGAGATGGAGGTTATTGTCAGGTCATAAACAGATCTAATGGTGAAGAAAATAAAAATTTGGCTAACTAGTTATGAAATTTGATATTTTCAATATTCACTGAAAGCTAATCCTAGTCATATAGCTTCACTTTTCCCGCTTGCTTATAAATAACCAACATACGAGGTTTGGTTAGAAATTAACGCGATTGGTTTTCTGTGAGACAAACGTCGCGAGACTCAAGTCGTCTGACATTCTTCCTTCACAGCCGGTTGGATGACACTAGCTTATTCAGTTGGTTCTTAGCCTATTGTTTTTCTCAAGTTTTTGGGGATAAATAAATGTTACGTACAAGAGTTTTTGAGTGTTATTAATGTCCCAAAAAAAGGTAAAAAGACATGAAAGATTACAGTTACCGAGAGTGTACGAATCAACAAAGAACTACAAATATCACAATAACATTTCATTATGGGTGAAGTATTTTTCAAAATGGTGTCTGAAATCCTCACTCCTGAGCAGAAGAACTCACAAATGGAAATTGGTTTTGACATCTTGAAAATCAAAAAAATTCCCAAAAGTTTGGAAGGAGTTATTACATGTGACGATTTACCTACATATAACCCAGAAATCAAGCCTCAGTCAATGCAGTGTAATGCATGACATTCATTAAAATTTTAATGTAAGTTGGTTTCCTGTGGGAAAAACATCGAAAGAAGAATATTATCTTGAGGTTATAGCCACTCTCGATAAGTGAATAAGAAGAAAGTGACCAGAATTGTGGAAGAACCAGTAATGGATGCTTCATAAGGACGATTCGCTTCACACTAATTTGATTGTTGAGAAATTCTCAGTCAAACATGGGATCCCTATTATAGAACATCCACCCTACTCACCAGATCTAACTTCAAGTGACTCTTTTATATTTCCGGGCTTGCAGGACGTGGTCGTTTCGTCTACACTCGGTGGTATGTGTGTTATCTGCGATTTTTTCTGTAGTGACTTTTTGGTTATTTTCTGTGTACTACCTGCTCTTTTTTTTGTAGGTACTTCATTTTAAAGTTTTCTTATGTAAATTATCATTCTCGTTCTCTCTTATTTGAAGATTCTATAAGTCAAGTTGAAGTTGTAGAATCTCTTCTTCCGATTTGTATAGAATGAAAAGATTCTCCCCAATTTTTTTAAATTTTGAACCTTCTTCAGTGAGGTGAGTAGCAAAGATTTTGTTTTTTTTTTCAATCAACCATTCATCGTAGGGTTGTAGGAACGATTACACCCTGATACAAGATCTCTGTGGATTGAAAATACGCAGTCATATGCAATTTGTTGTAAAATAATCAAATATAGTTCTTTTGGTTCTGGAGATATACAGGAAAAACCAAAAAATCCAAAATTATGTTTTTACCTATATCTTCTTTATTCGCATACGTATTGAAAATATGTCCACATTTTGCTATTGGCACTTGATGTGAGTTATCAGAATATGTTCATGAATCTTTTATATAGGGTGTCATCTGACTTAGGCCACCCCCATCTTTGAATTTTTAAGTACGAACCTGTATTTTTGTTGCATTGTTTGGATCGTAGACGTTCACTTTATACTGAGAAATTAAATTTCATTTTATATTTCAGGATGTTTTGGTAATATTTGATTATAATTGTGTGAATAATTCCCTTTCAAATTGCGGCCCTGGAAATTGGTTGACTGAGTTGAATAAAAACACAATAGCAACTTTCACGCCTCCCTATGTACCGTAAAGTTTTAAGAGAGTTTTTTTTTTAGGTACCTATTCATATTTTTTCATATTTCCATTGCTCTGAGCGTTTTCTACAATGAAATTCGAATAAGAAAACCTTTTATGATTATCTGAAACATATCTACAAAAAAATATATTATATGTGTTTTTATGAGCAGAAAAAGAAATGATAGTAATAATGACATATGAAACGAACACTATAATTGTAATGAAAATTGAAATGAGGTAATTTATATAGGTACACAAAAAATCAATGGCGCAACAAATGTTGGAATTGGAGTCCTTCCAATTCGGGACAAATAATGGGCCAATAAGATGGCCTGCAAAACCACCAGATCTGACTATTTTGGACTATTTTCTATGGGGAACATTGACAAATAGGATTTACACTGGTTGAGAGATAGAAAATGTGGAAGACTCAAGATTGAGGATTTTAAATGATTTCGCAACAATGCAGCGAATAAGTGTATTAAAGACAATAAAGAATATGAAATGAAAACCGAATTCAAGAATATCTGGAAACAGATGGACTCCATGATGAATTCCAACATTCATGGCGCCATTAATTTTTTGTGTATATAAATTATTTCACTTCAATTTTCATTACAAATATAGTGTTTGTTTCGGATTTTATTATAAATATCATTTCCTTTTCTGCTTATAAAAACACATATAATATATTTTTGATGTAGATATGTTTCAGATAATCATCAAAAGTTTTTTTATTCGAAGTTCATTGTAGAAAACGCTTAGAGCAATGAAAAAAATATGAAAAGGTACCTAAAAATGAAACATAGGGAGAAGTGAAAGTTGCTATTGGGTTTTTATTTAACTCAGTCAACCGATTGCCAGGGCCATAATTTTAAAGGGAATTATTCACACAATTATAATCAAATATTACCGAAACATACCGAAGTATAAAATTGAATTTACTTTATCAGTATGAAGTGAACGTTGACGGTACAAAAACTATAACAAAAAATACAGGTCCGTAAAAATTCAAAGATTAGGGTAGCCCAAGTCAGATGACACCCTGTATGGCACATCAAGTGCCATACAGGGTGTCATTTTGCTATTGGCACATCAAGTGCCAATAGCAAAATGTAGACAGATTTTCAATATGTCTGCGAATAAAGAAGATATAGGCGAAAACATTATTTGGGATTTTTTGGTTTTTCCTATATATCTCCAGAACCAGAAGAGCTATATTCGATTTTTTCACATCATTACATAGGTCTCTGAAATACACAACTTTGCCACAATTTAACCGACACTTTATCTCTTATCGTTTACGAAATCCCCATGTACAGAAACGAATTTGAATAGCCCTGTATGTTGCATACATTTATATGAATTGTGAGCTAACAACACAGTATTTGAGGATTGCAAGGTGAAGATCTGTGCAAAATAAAGGGTAAGGTGTAACAGATTGAAATCAGAATCCTCAGTGTTTGCTTCCTTTTATATTTTCATGTCGCTCAAATGAATGCAATATTTTTTAAAACTTTGTTTTAATTTGTCACCCTGTCATGGCGAACTTCAAATTCTCATTATTTTCATTTAGCCAGGTGGCGCCCATTATATAATTGTATACTGTTCTCAGTCAGACAGCACCTGAATTTTGTTTCTGCTAAGCAGGTTTCGTCAGCCTGTTGCTATTCAGAAGGAATGCGGAAGTTACACCCGATCCCGATTTTATGTTAATCTATATCATTTATCCAGAAGTAAAACGCCATTTAATTTTTTTTTTATTTTTATCATATACCTTCATCATATATACTTGTTATATGTTGCATACATTTATATGAGTTGTAAGCTAACACACAGTATTGGAGGATTGCAAGGGTGAAAGGCAAAATTAAGGGTAACATATAATAGATTGAAATCAGAATCCTCATTGTTTACTTCCTTTTATATTTTCATGTCGCGCTTTCAATTTGTCACCCTGTCATGGCGAATTTCAAATTTTAATTATTGCATTTAGCCAGGTGGCGCCCATTATATAATTTTATACTGTTCTCAGTCAGACATCGAGTCAAATGCCTTCGATCTTAATTTTTCTTTTTTCCCTGCTCACCAAGACGGACAGCTGCGGGAGCTGCACTTTTTATTCTGAGAGGGAGAAACGTTGCAAGTCCCAAATGTCATAACCTCAATTGTCTTTGTGCGTACCATGAGAAAACAAACGTCGTCAGTGTGTTAAATCTTTCTTTATTCTCATTTCAAATGTTTCAATAGTTATTTTGCTATTCAAACAAATCTAAAAAAATTAAAAACCATGGAAACCGGTCCAGCCATTCTTGATTTTTATATGATGAAACTAACACGATTTTGAGAGTTTGTTTTATGCATTGGATAGAAGATCAATCCAATGATTTCAGTGAAAAAAACACTCAAACTTCTTATTTCATCGGTTTTTTTCTCTAAATTAATTTACCAGACCCTGCAAAGTTGCAAATTGAATTAGGAAAGATCCCGGATAACATTTAGTAAGCAAGGGTGGGAAATCTCATGCGCTCTTGCCAGAAAATTAGTATGCAAAGTTGATCGCGACACAACGCAAAGTTCATTCCCTTCGATATAATTTGTACAAAGGGTTGTGCATAAATATAAATAAAGTCAAGTCATGCTTGAATTCGCGTCTGAAATAATTTCAGTGCGTGAATTATTGCTTCCATTTACCAGAAGTTCATCCTCAAAACGAGAAGAATAATAAACAGGGCACTAAAAAGACCGAAAGGATCATAAACGTTGGGGTGAATTGCTTTATTTTATTATCAGCCTTTGTGATCAAGATCTAATAATGCACGCACCGAATCCCAGAGTCGAGAGTCGGAATAATTTTGGCCGTATCCACGCACGCGGAATAAAAAGTGACGTATGAATTGCAAAAGTTTTTTCCCCGATGGCAGACCTAATAAAAACCTAGGCGAATTTGCAGGACCGGATTAGTTGAATTGAAAAATGCTCAACTATAACTTCTAATATGTTTTCATCGAAAAATATGGAATGGAATCTGTAAACCAGTTCATAATAATGCAAAGTATGTTAATACTCTCGAAGAATGTATTAGATGATCAAAAAAAACGATAGAGGTTCATGGTGTTTTGTTAATGATATTCCCATCTATAAATTGAAGTTTATCTCGTACTGCATTCAAAACGTCACCCCCATTGTTATGGTGGCGGTAAAATGGGCGCTAAGTAACTGAGGAGTTTGTATTGAAGAGATAATATTGCTCCCAGAATTTACAACACGCAATAATTTTTCAAGTAAACTGTATATTGAGTAACTGTATACAAGTAACTTGTATATTAGATAAATTATTTGATAGAGTAAATGTATCTATCATGATCAATGTATTTTTATAGCTGTGTTTTCACATACCGTCTTCAGGTAGTTTGAGCACCTAATTTACCTGTATGAACCCTTTCTGCTTTTTTTGAGAAAAACTGTTTCACAGCCGCTTCCTCAATTTAAAGACTCCTCTAGGGGTTAGGGGTTGTCTGTCAATTTCACACCAGTCACCTCAAACAATATTTTTTCTCTCAGTAAAACAAGGTAGATAATTTTCTTTGATGACTATTGACAAGAGTATGAATTTTTTGACCGTTTTTTGTTGAGTAATGGAATCTACTTTAGTCATTTGAGTAAGCAATCATTCCTTAACTAACACATCGAACCTTTCACAGTTCACCCGATGCTTCAATCAACTATCATGTGACCAATCTCAAATGAAGTTATTCAATATTTCATAGTTCTCTTTGAATTATTTTAATTCGCAATAATCTAAGCCTCGAAACTTTTTTATTTTAAAATTGTTCTTCAACATCATACATAACCATTGAACTGAAAATTGGTTTAAAAAAATACAGTTTCTTATAAAGACAAGTAAACAAATATAAAATGACTGTACTTACCTACTCCCCTAAAAATTGATATTTCTTTCAAAAGTTAGTCCATTTTTTGGTTGGTTCCTGGTCCGGGTTCTGCCTTGGTCTCCTTCCGTTACAATCTTCAAACGTTTCAACTACAACTGCAAAACATTGACGCCAGCCGTGAAAGCCTACATTCCTATATAAGTTAGTCAATTAATAACCAAATGAGTAAATGAAACTCCAAATTTGTAAGAAGCTCTTTGGAGTACAGCCTGAACTGTGAGCTTGTAAACTAATAAACCTTTGATGAAATCAGTTTGGAATATTCCAAACTAATTTCATTTTTTCAAGGACAAAACACAAGCACTACAGAAAAATCCTTAAGGCGCTCTCAGATCGTGTTTGTATGGAAATAGTGATTCACATAGGTTTTGAATCTATTCGGAAAAACGTTCTCAAGGAATTTATTCCACATAAAATCAGTTCTCCAGATGAAAGAGTTCTTAAACAGTGGAGTTCGAGTTGAATCTCAAAACGATGAGCAGCCACAGTCCGTCGCATAAATCTGATATGTACCGCTCTTGGTGGAATCAAATGTGCCAAGTCACTTGAACACTTACCGTGAAAGTATCTATAAAAGAGAGACAAATCTCCAACCTTTCTACGATGTTCCAGGCATCAAGGTTGCACATGATATTGGCGTCTTCGATCAGGCGGATGGCTCTCTTCAGGGTGGAATTTAGAAACTTGAGGGTATGTTTGGGGAAAGAGCTCCATACATGAGAACAATACTCCAAAGAAGGTATGATCTAAGCTTTATAGAACATCAAAAGTTGCTGGGGTGTGTACTGTTTTTTGGTTCGGAACAACGCTCCAAGCTTTTGAGAAGCAGCCTTTGCAATTCCATCAAATAGATCCTCATTAAGATATGCAACCTCCTGCTGCCGGTGAAGATGTGCCTCCGTAGCCGATGTCCTGGAATCCATATGAAATGACGAGACAAGTGACTGTCGTCAGCAAATCAATATTTTTTTCCATTAAATCGTTGATATACAATAAAAAAGGGTAGGAGATAATATGGATCACTTGGGAACACTAGCGTTAATGGTGAAAGTATTCGAGAGGTATTCATCGACGACCACTTGCAGGAAACGTGCATTGAAGAAGTTGAAAAGACATATACAAAGATGATACAAGCCATAGCATTGAAGTTAGGCTAGCAAACCCTCAAGCCACAAACGATTAAAGGCCTTAGAAATATCAACTGCAACAGGTATTGATTCTCCATGTTTCTCGATTGCGTTATTCCAAATATAGGTCACATGCGATAGAAGGTTTACATATTATTGCAGTTTATCCCTGATTCTTTGATTGTGAAGTTATTTGCTTTCTTTTATAGTAAGTTTGCAGCTATTGCGAGCATTAACAAACCTTGTTCGGTTTCCGGCACTGAGAATTTTGTGCTACTGCTGGTAGACGAGCGACAGCTTGATCGTAATTTTTGTTGAACTAAGGTTTGCCGTTAGAAGGTCGTTTCATTGAAAAAGGAATATATGCATCCATGGGTGATGAAGTAACTTCCGTGACTTCAGAAGCACAAGTTGGTGGATCTTCAGAGCTGAAACAAACATCTAGCCAGAGGACATTGCGGAAATAGTCTCGAAGATCCTCTTATTCAGCTGATCTGTAATGCCAAACTTTGCGGGGCTTACATTGTTCCCCAACATTTATCGGTAATTCACCCAATAATTAAATGAGTTTGTGGTCAGAAGATTCCAATGGAGACCTTATGGTGACTGGAAATATCTGTATTGGTTGTTAGGTATAAATCCAGAAGATTAGCATATTCTCCATCACAGTCAGGAATCCTGGTTGGCTCATTTATAATAATCAGTAACATATGACTTGATGTGTATTATAGATAATTCTACAATTGTGTCCTTTGCGAACTATCGACTGAGTTACTGGAAAAGTGGAGAAATAATTGATGTTCTTCAACTGAACCTCAAAAAAATTTCGATGAAGTTGGTAGTAAACTAAGGGCATGGTTTTTTTGATTCAAATTGAAATGGAAATATTTTCAATGGTTTTTTTGACGAAGCTTTCCAGCCTTTTCCAAAGAAATATTTATACAAAACTTCATTACTTTATCTAATGAAATTTATAAGCATATAAATTGATAAATAGAAATTTGTTTATTTTTAGTAAAAATACCACACATCATAAAACAAAATACAACAAAATAATAGGATTTTCATCGATTTTCGAAGTAGGCCATGACATTCTATTACGAAATTTAATTAGTATGGATTAACGAGACATTAATTGAAATGTATTGAAAGTTATTTGTAAAAGTGATTCCTCATAGTGAGACATGATGATAACACTTCTAGTATTGTCTTGCTAGTTCAGGAGTACCACAAGGCTCTAATCTGGGACACTTTTTATTTGTTATATTCATTGATGATCTGTCATTTATGCAGATTTTTGAAGATAATCTTAAAATATTTAAACAGGTACAAATAGTTAGAGACTGTGTGTAATCCCAGAAAGATCTGTTTCACTTCAGTTTAGAGAAGTGGCGGACAGTGTATATCACTGAGAGTTTCATAATTATGGCTCAATTATTACGGAAGATACGGGGGTGTTTCTATGAGAAGTGAGACACACTATATGTGGAGAGTGCAGAGCATATTTTTAGGAGTTTTATATTCGATAAATCCCATCCGATTGCATTTGTTCTCATCTTAAAAATTGTTTATCGGCCTACCTGCCGCTTTTCAACCTGTCACAAGCCAGAATAGATAAGAGATAGAATTATATAAACCCACTAGTGTCGACAGAAATGTTTACCAGAAAAGTACAGATTTTCTACTTGATGTTATTATCTCGCAAACGTGTCTCACGGGATTCTCATAAAACCAAAGTTTGAGTGAGCGTGTATCTTAGTTGGATATTTCTAGCTTCACGACACCCTGTGGTATCTTATTCTTTAATGTGTTGCATATAGTTACACAAAGTTTGTTGAATGTTTTGTTTGAATATTCTCATCAGTATCAACCTTTTCAGTTTCTTTTTGTAGAAATTTCAAGCACTTTTTCCAGAAATGTAATACTCTTCTCGACGCGCATTTCACCAACCAAGTTGGCCTCTTCAGAAGGTGATATCTAGAAGGAATCTTGTTGTTGTTGATGTTTTTCCAAATTTGGCTCTTAAATACTCGATTTAAATATTGTTGTCCATATCGCATTTTTAGAGGTTTCACGATACTTTGATCAAAAGTCTATAGAATTTTTGTTACATGGAATATTATGACTGTTAATATACAGGGTGTCCCTGGACTTCCTCTTTTCCTCTCGGGAATGTATAGATTGGGTCAAAATATCACCAGTACTTCATATAACTTTTTTTCCTAAAATCCTTCGTTACCAAGTTACGGGCCCTCGAAGTTACAAAATGAAAAATGTTT
>WOGP01001344.1:0-19471 GCA_015342065.1 Leptinotarsa undecemlineata | reverse complement strand
ACGCTCTTCCGATCTCTGTTGATAATATTTTTATTTTTCAGCTTTTATTATTATTTCAATTTTTATTTTTTGTTTTTGCTTGTATGTTAATTCCTTGTAATTTCAGTTTTTTTGTGTTTAGTAAAATTGTTATTTTGGTTTAATCTTTTTATTTTTTTCAGGGATTTCAAATCAATTTATATTATATTAGACAATGGAAGTCCGAACTGATGATAATACAATAAAATGAATAAAATAAAATTATCAAGATAAAATATGAAAATGACCTAAGAGTGAAGATAAATGAAAAAGACTGAAAATTAAAAATGAGCAAAAACTAAAAATATATAAAAAGGACGAAAAAATATAAAAAATAACAAAAAACTGAAATGATTCAAAATCCAGTCACTTCACGACGTTCCTATTGTTAGTTAACACAAAACGTCATGATGTAACGTGGTTTGAAATCTTTTAAATTTTTTACATTTTTTGTTATGTTTTTGTATTTTGTACATTTTGTATATTTTTTTAGGTTTCTGCCTATTTTTAAATTTTTTTCTTTTTCATTAACCATATTAGAGGCAATATCGATCTACTAAAATTCAAAAAAAAGTTTTCGATATGGCAGTAACAAATAAGAAAGGTCCATCTTTAGTTTTAGTTTAGTATTTTAGTTTAGCTAGAAGTCCCGCATAAAATGAGACAGTTCCACTTTTTGTTAATGCCTGTTCTTCATGTGGATGTTTTCGTTTCTTCACTTCGTTGTCAATTGTTTAATGCTAGATTTTCCTCTCTTGTCTCGATTTTTGTTCAAGAAAATTGACAACTCTGTTGATTAAATTTTTCAAACATTATGAAATAAAATTCAACTGACTCATTAAAGAAAATTCGGCCAATTCTATCACAAATGAGTTTCAAACAAGCTTGTTCTTTTTCATTATGTTTTTGAGGTTGACGTTAATGAATTCATGTAGTAATTTTCGCCGTTTAGTTTCCTCAGATGAAATTAAATTTTCATAATTTTTATTGAAATCTTTTGCTGTTCCTAAAGACGTGAATGGATTTTCCATTAAGAGAGAGATTGCTGACGAACGAAGCGAAAACAGAACGGAAGTATAAATATTATCTGTGTATTTGTTGGTAATTTGATCTGATTCAAGTTTGAATACTTCTTCATTGTATAACTTTCAACTCAGAATAAACCAATAAAATGATTTTCTCTCATACTGGCCTTTTCTCATACTGAAAAAGTCTTGTTGTAATTTATACAATAGTACAGGTAATAGATTAAAGATAAGTAACATAAATGGAAAATGTACAATCAGTTTTGAAAGTATCAAAAATATAGACCATTTACCACGCAAGTTCACGAATACTTCCTAAAATGAAATATGGATCAAATGATCACTCATTATCAAGAAAAATGTTCTATTTGGAAATCAATCTAGTGTATTCAATCTTACATATTTCGAATAATCCATTTCCAATTTCGTGATTATTAAATGAATATGCTTGCTCATTCATTTCATTATGAACTTGTTTACAGTTGCTGACGACAATATTGTTGTTTGTTATTCAAAGCAGATTCATTACAATTAATTATTTTTACTGTGGCTCCATAAATCAATAAGTCACTGTCGTCAAGCATCAAAGTTGCGGTTATCATATCTATATTGCTCATTGTATTTTTAGATCCATTAAAATTCCTATAAACTTTCTAAGGCTGGCTACTATCTTATCAGTTACTCGGAAACCTGATAAGATTGAGTTATAGTTTAGCATCTATAAAGAGGAGGACACATTTGGAATATGAGATAATGAACTTCCAAATGGAAACATATTTTCGTTCATAACAAATACTGATCCCAAACATCAGAACTGCAATACTCCTCCATTGGCGCCTCCAGGAGGTGAAGTAGACTACCTTCTGTATCTCCTGAAGAAGCCAACTTGTTTAGTGAAACGCGAATCAGGAAGAGTGTTACAGTTCTAGTGTTTGAGAGTAGTACTCGTTTTGAATTTATTTCAAAAATAATAGGGGGAAAATAGAGGTTCAAAGATTTTGTTGAATTTCACTAGTTTTGATTTTGGAAACCTGAACTTTTGTGTTATTAGAAAATATTGTAACTATTTGTTTAAAATGATCTGTCACGAAACTTAATGTGACAAACCAAATTTTACGCGAGCGAAGCCGTGGGCCAGAACTAGTCATGTAATATTTTTCAGGCATATGTACTGATATATCCAACCCGAGTTTAACTACACATTACCTTTAGTATGCTATTCCTGAGAAAGCTATTGTACAGTTTTGTAAATTGTTCATATGGCAATCACAAAATGAAATGTTACTCACTAAATATATGGAGAATTCGGTAGTCCGTGGCACAGAAAAAGTGCATATTAATGGAAAACACTTTGGATGAGCACTCTTAGTCTCGATTATAAAAAAACTGCACCAAGATGTGGTACTATTATTTTCATATGTTTCCAGCGAGTCTGAATATCGATTTAAATAACTTTTTAAGGTTGCACATATAAACTTCAGAACATTTTTTCTATTGGTGATTAGTTTCAAATATTCACCTGAACTACTAACACATTCCGTATCATTGGTAATCATTGAAAGACACTCATAAGTTAGAGAAGCCTGTTTTTTAAATATATAAATTTCCCAATATGAAAAATATTAAAAATATCAATCAATACCAGTTACATCGGTGTAAATATTTCAGAAAATTGAAAGAATCTAGTTTTGAGTTGAAAGTTCAGTGCTTGCATTTTGAATATTTTCGATTTTTGATGATCTCAGGCACAGTTTCTTGTTTTGTTGACCATCTTAGCCGCTCCATCATTATTACCATATTTGGGTTTTCTCGCATAGAGAAATTAAATCCCCTAATAATTAGAATAAATAGTTAGATACACTCACTTTTTCGTATATTAACTACACACACAGTATCCTCATCCGAATCAAAATCTGTAGTGTCACACATGGCTGAGGATGATATACGAAACAGCACTGCTACCGAACAACTAACACTAAATTTATTGTTTGATAATTCGAATCACTCGTCGACTCAAGTGTTTATGAACGATATTTACATTTAATACATGTTGACATGTGAATCATACAATACAGTCTGTTGTGTCTGAGCTTTCGGAATGAAATGACTTTTCTTTGTGAATGTTTAAAGGAAGTTCCGACCTAAGCAAGATAAGCCGATGGCTCCTTCAGAGGCGTATTAGTATTCACCTTAGGCGGGCGATTTCTTGGAAATTGATGTAAATGATAAATCGGGAATATTATAATTCATTCTAGTGCAAGGATGCACAAGAACTTCAAAAGTGAGGTTGTTATTAATTCGATGTCAGATACATGACTAGATTTTTCTATTGATTAATTGTTGCTACGCAAACATGAGGTAACGACGGCCTTAGAAGATATGAGTGGTAACATTTATAATCAAAAGATGGTGGTGAAAATGAGATTATAGAATGAGTAATAATTGTATTAGGTATATTATTAATATTTTTGTGGTTTCAAAATAACCGAAATGGTGAGAATAATTGGAAATGTAAATGAAAACAGCAAAGTACTGAATAATAATAAACAGAAATAAACATGAGTTATATTTAACTAAAAAATTCCAGCGGTTGCTTAAATATTCGATAACATTTTCAAGATCATATTTTAAAGAAAAATATCAAATTTATGGTGAAATTTTACCTTTATAGGCAAAAATACCTTAATTAGAAGAAACATAATCACTTTCCAGCTGACGAAAAGTTCTTATTAACCACAATTGATCAATACACAAAATATACATCGTCTTCAAGTTTTCGTTTTTTGTGAATACTGGTGTGTAATCAATTGATTCTTCCCAACGTTCAGTACAATAGCCCTGGACAATAATCCATTTGATGGTCTTCGAAAACACTACCAATGGGATGAATAAAGACTCTGAAACCGCCATTAACATGATCAGAAGGGCAATCAAAACACGGAACGAAAGTTCTATGGAACCACACAATAAGACGTTTTTGTGTTACGAAACGAAAAAAAACAATAATAAACCTCAATCTACTACCAACCAGACGAAGTACACCATTCACTACTATGGTGTTAGTTGATCAAGCTTCGAACTTTTCCAGAGATAATATGGAATTTTGTTTATCGACGAACATCTGATATTTTGTTCTGAAGTGAGAGTTTTTTTAGTCTTGTGAGACAAAAGTGTTTTCTGCAGGTATTTCTTTCGTACCATCAAATATCATCCATTCTTGTAATCTCTTTTTTTCTCCAGCAACTTCAGCTATTTATGATTTTTGATATATTTTAAGTATGAAATACGATTGTGATGGAAAAAGTATCATTGATTGACCACAAACTAAGATTAAGAATATAAAGTTTGGTTTACATCCATAGGAAACAATACTGCGTTTGAAGAAGAAAAAGAAAGAGAACCCATCTTGTTTTTAAGCAATATGATTTAATTCACATTTTCTACTTAGTTGTTCAAAATCTATAAAAGTATGTAGTATTGGAGGATTTGAGTTCTAATATCTACAAGTTTTGTTTCTACTTAACCATTCATATATTGTTGCAATGCGGATTTGTGTGGTTGGAATTATATTATGTAAAAATCTGTGTCTACGCCACTGGGAATTGCTTTCTTTAAAAACGAATACTTACGGAGTCGTATTGACGATATACCGTAAATTATCATAGATTGTTATCAAATGATTCCTTTTCATTTTCTAAAAGCCCATATATTTCTCAGTAGATAGGGAACAGTGTTACTTTACATAGCCAAATCGAGGAATAATTGAATCACCCACTATAACGGCATACCCAAAAAATGTTATTCATTCATTTCCCTACTACATTAGTGGTATTTTCATAATGAAGGTAACACTCTGGCGTAGAATAAATACAAAAACATATTTTCCAATCACCAGAATGCAGCAATACTCTTCTCATCGAGTGTTCACCAACCAAATTGGCGTCTTCAGGAGATGAAGAGGTCGACTAGTGAAACGCGCGTCGACAAGAGTATAATATGTCTGGTGATTGGGAAAAGTGCCTGCTTTTGGTACAATTTGCTTTCATAATTTAATTTGTTAGGTTGATGGTAGTATATGAGCGATTGATAATGTTTACAATAGAACTAATAATTGTGTGACATCTAATAATTTAATGAGGAGTGAATTGAAAATTATTTTTCTGTCATATATGCAGAAATATATAATAGCAGCTGTTCTAATTTCCATTGAATTTTGCTTTTTTGCCAGTACCATAATGAAACATGATACGCTCTTTTTTATCTACTGATAATTCGAAATGAAATTTATAATACTTTCCTCTATACCATGACTATGACATGGTATGATAAACATCAATAAGGGATTTGTGTGTACATGAATACGTTGAACTTTTTATAGCTCTTATACCTTTATTTTGTTTAGTTTCAAAATAGTCGGAATTCAATTGATTTTCACGGTGACCATTCAAGAACTGCAATGACAAGCAGTTAGACAATTATTTCACAAAGTAATGATGGAGAAAAACAGAATAAGCACATGAGGTTGCAGAGGTTGATTCCGACTTGAAAGAAATAAACAAATCAAAGTCCCGAGGTCTCTTGGTAATGCCGAAACTAGTATCAAATTTCATTATTTTATTAGAGCACCATATAGTTCAATAAATAATTATGTTTTAGCAAATCCTACTAATATTTTATATAACTGCCATATATAATCATATTTAAAATATATTCAATATCAAAATTTACATTTATATAGTACTTCAATTTTTTTTCAATTTGAATAACTTCCTCAGTACTTTGTAATATTTTTCAGTTTCAGTTATCGACTATTATACCATATATCTCAATTATGAATTGAATATTACAGAATAGGACTTTTCAGATAAAAGCTCGTGAAAACAAACGGCCTAATTTCACTACCCTCCGACAGCTATATATGCTTTTGAAAAAGCTTGAACCGTGTTTTCAAACTAGTTTTCAAAACAGTTATATCCCTTCGTAGGACTCATTTCGAAAGCGCATCATATGCATTTTAACCAGAAAATCGGAATCAAAAAGAAATCAGTCGATGATTAGTACCTACAATAGGGAAGCTGAAATGTTAAATCGATGTTCTGTTATTTCAGATACTTGAATACTTTTAGTGGGACTTTTTCACAATGAAAAAAAATTCGAATTTTGCAATCTTTCCCAATGTAGTCGATGATTTTCTGAGAGAAGAGCGATACCTACACCTGAACTTATTTACAAACTGCACCGAAAACTTAGTTGATAGGTACAAAATTAAATGAAAGAAAACAATTTTTAATTCGGAAAGTTGAATATCAATATTGCTAATTCAGGTATTCATTGATAAAAAGTAACACTAAGGTAAATCTAAAACGAGCATCTTTCCCCAGTCATCACAAAGACAATAAAATTATCGACGTCTGTTTCACCAACCAAGTTGGCATCTTCAGATGAAGGAAAGTAATTCCTAACTATAAAATTGGTCTACATTTATATCTACCAGGGTTCACTTTTCAATAAACATTAATGATTTCGGGTCAGCAAAAAGCGGTACTTTTTCCGCACTGGGAATATTAACCTGAACAAAATTTGGAAAAACAGACAGAAAAACAGACGCAGACATGTTTCCAAAAACCAAATATCTGCACCTAACCTAATCTTAGTGGTAACCCCACTATATTAATTTGGTTCCGCTGACCTGGTAGCCATCCCTGATAAAAGGTAAAACTCTGGGACCCTTATCACTGCTTATAGTTCTCATGCCACCCTGTGCTTATTCTAAGTTTTCCAACAATCTAGTGTCATGATGTTCCGATCTCGACAATTCCAGGCAGTTCTCATTTTTTCTATGGCAGTACTCTAAGGCGTGTTGTGCGGCACTAGTTTTTGTGACCTTTAAAATCGGATATATGTTGTGTGTTCTTTGAAACGAGTTTCATTGGCTCGCTTAGTTTGACCGATATATTTTCATCACAGTCCTCAAACTTATTTCATATATGCCCGATTTTTCATTCCCACATCTTGTCCTTAGGGTGGTCACCTAATATTTGTTGAAGTTTTGAAGGTTACTTTCACGTTCAACTTATTGAAAATACGATCCAATCCGTTAGTGAATTTTGGTTCATACAGAAGGACAATAAAATTTGGGTCCTTTTCTTTGAAAAGTTATAGATTTACGAAGACTCTTCCTTAATTTATATATTCCATTCATGTTTCATCATGAATATAGTAACAATGTAGATTTATTGGTGAATGTCTTATTTAAAGTTAGTTTGTGGTACAAAATGTAAAGGAAAAAAATTATATAAAAGTAATCTGGTAAACTTACAATTATTATTAAAATATTCGAAAGAATTTTATGAAATGAAAATAACAGAACAGAAAAGCTCGCTAAGAAACATTCTGTATATTTATCTGCGATGTGTGGTCTGTGAAATGCTGTATTTCACGAAGATGAATGAAAGATTTGTCTATTTTGAACCTAGCTTATACTTCAACGTTTAATATTAACAGAAGTTTCTAATTTTGAGGCGATAAAGATTACCTATAAAATTACTACTTTCATTGGCGTACATGCCACAGCAAACTTACGTATCGAAAGATTATTTAATTTGAATTTTCTGAGCCGTATAATACAGAAAACACCATAGATTCTAAAATCAAAGTATAAAAAAATTATTGATTTCACCCATGGATTATACATTTAATAATTTTGAGAACACTGAAAATAGATTTCGACTTTTTGGATAACAATTATATTCCGTTGGAATTACAGAAAATATTTTGATTGAAGATACCGTATATCACTTTTAAGTAAGTGATTAATTGTTGAGTGATTATCCGTTGATTGAGTGAAGAAAGTAAAGAAGTTTAGAAAATATATGTGTGAGACGGGGTCGGTCTAAGAATAGTGATTGAAACAATCGATATACTTCTAGTTTTTACTGAAGATATACGAAAACATATCTATGTGAATGTTGACTCATTTTATTGGGTGAACTAACAAATAAAAAATAGGGACTATTGCAAGTAACATTATAATTAAAAACTAGTTTTTATTATTGAGAACAGGCAACAATAGAGAATATGCGCAAGTACATACTCAAAATTTATACAGATACCCCAGTGCAAAAATCTAATCAACAAGTAAGCATCAAAAAAAGTATGTAACATCCTTAATGAAAGAACTAAACTATAAGATAATGCATTTGGTATATTTATGAATGGATATCCAGGATGTTTTGTGCAAAAAGCTCTCAATGAATTGATAATCCATACATGCTAATGACATACCACAATCTCGACAAATCATATGAAAAAAATAACTAAACTTTGAACAAAATTGTGGGTAGGTACTATATAGGCGTCCGGATTGCACAAAAATATGGTGTGGTGCAATAAAACATTCACAATTTACTTTGTATTATTATACAATAATTCATTTCAATTCATGAAAGACTCGGCAACATATTTTGAATTGATTGAAAAACAAGCACTTTTCCCAATCACCAGAACTGCAATATTCTGCTGTATGCAGGTTGGCCTTCATAATATGAAGAACCTGTTTTCTTTTCTATGAAAAATCCGTTTTAGAAATGGTCCGTTGTGTGAAAAAATTAAAATTACTCTTGTGTATGTAGCTTATTCCTCTTGCTATAAATCTGTGGTGATGAGAGCTTGATTTCTTTAACATTCATAATAACAAATAATGAATGAAAGAGAAAGTTACGTCACAACTTACCACAGAAAGGCACATGTTCCCGGTTCAATATTCCGGACGAAATCTTTAGTGTTAAAACAACGGATGGAGGAAGCAACTACATTTAGCCGGATGCATTGTTTACTCCCGATTTTTTCGTGTTGCACAGATGGCACCTAATGTACTGATTCATGACATAACCCTTCATGGAAAGAATAGTTTATTGGTATATATATTCTACGGCTACGGTATAATTTTAGCAAGTAATTAGCGGAGGTGAAAACAAATTTCTTGAGGTGTTGATGTGTTGATATTGCGCCATGCTAAGATTTACATGGGTGCTATTTTTGAGTCCCACAAATTTTTTGGTTGGGCGGTAGTAAATTTACGTCGTCATTTAGATTTAATTTATATGACGTTTCAACAAAATACTGAAAGAATGTTATAAGATACACGGCCCAAAAGGGGGAATATGATTCATAGCAAAGTTCAACAGTACTAGGTTTGAATTAAATTACTAAATTCAGTATTGTGATATTTCATCGAACTTGTATCTATTTTGCGTATCGAACTGGTGTTCAAGAATTTTTCGAAAGTTGTTTGTAGTAAGTTTGCAGACGACTGATTCACTCAAAAATCACATAATCGTAAAAATATGGTATCACAAGTGAAGCAAATGATAAAAATAATATTTTTGTGTCGTATGAAAATGCGTACCAAATTTAAAAGAGAAGCAAAAGGCGCAGTTCAATTGATATAAATGAATAAAATTTTTTTTTCACGACTGATAATATTGTAACTACTGATGATTTTGTAGTAGATTTTTTATACGCATAATTTACATATTTGGTAGGAAAAAAACGCCTGCAAAAATCTGTTCCAAAACTAGGTGGTGTTAATAGACATTTGTACGATGACGATCAGTCCGATGTAGGCAAGGAGGTGACTTGACTTACTGATCATAATTCTATGAAATATCAAAAGAGCATGTGATATTTTCTTATTTTCTATATTCAACCAACCAGACGCCTGCAATTTGTAAGTTGTTGTTACCGAATATCATTTTTAGGGTTGAATATACCCTTTGTACAAGCTTGTTTGCCTTTTATTATTGTCTAGTAATAGTCCTAAGCTTTTAGCTTCATTCACAGATCCTAGATGAATATTTTCGACAACTATGTCTATTTCAGTGAAAGATTATTTCTAGTATAAAATATAATAAAATTATACTCGGCAGCCGTGCGAAATTTACAAGAGATTTTAGGTACGTCTTCAAAACATCACTAGCACTGATTTTTAAATGTAGTTTAATAATAAACACTTCCCCCATTGATTTGGAATTTGGAGTTTGTAAAATTTTTTTATCAGTTAATTTTGATAGAAGTTTCTACTACGTTAAAAATAGTTGAGAGTCCATATGACACACGTGATGTTACTGAAGATTATTTTTTAATTGACAGATTGAAGTCAAGGAGAATGAGTTGAAAAACTAGTAAAAAAAGGGCAAAAATTTTTCATCAGGTACATTATTATACCTACTTTCAGAAAATATCGCGTTTTTTAAATCAAGACACCGGTATCAATAAACCTTACGATTATCATGAGAACTGTTAAACACGGTTCATTGAATACACCTGTCAAAATTTAATGAAAATTATAAATCAAGCGCCTTACATATTCACTCTTTGGAGGCATTTTGTTCTGAGCACCCATCAATGTTTCTTGAGACTAATTTGAGAATATCACGAAAATCTCCAATGCTGTAAATAAGTTAACAACTCCTAATTAAATATAAAACTCGAAACACGGAATTGTAGGAAGTGCTCGCCTATAATAGACTTATGTAAGTCGTTTGTTCCCGCTTCGCCGGAAATCCTAAGCGTCACGACGATTTTTGTCGGCGTCGGAATTATTCCGAAACGGAAATCCACTGTCCAAATATAAATATTCTGAAAAAATATTCAAATCAGATTGAAAGGTGCGTCACATTGCTTTGTGTTAATATATAGGTATATACCTCTTAGCTAAGATTCTTGCTGTAAAGTGAAGATGAACCTCAAAACTAAAGTACAAGATACTTGTTTTCGACATTCTTCAACCTAACTGGGATATTATAATTATTGAGAGATTTGCTTTTTTGATCTTTTGAGAAGTGATTTCCATCGGATGATTTCATTTATGGGGTATACAGGGCTATTCAAATTCGTTTCTGTACATGGGGATCTCGTAAATTATGGCGAAATTGCGTATTTCAAAGACCTATTCAATAATGTAAGGAAGTCGAATATGGCTCTTTTGGTTACAGGAAAAATAAAAAAATCCCAAAATATATTTCCCCATATCTTCTTCTTTCGCAGACATATTGAAAATCTATACACATTTTGCTATTGGCACTCAGAATATATCCATGAATCTTATATATAGGGTGTCATCTGACTTGGGCCACCCCATCTTTGAATTTTAAAATGCGGACGTGCATTTTTGTTGTAGTTTTTGGATCGTAGACGTTCACTTCATACTGAGAAATAAAATTCAATTTTATATTTCGGGATTTTTCGGTAATATTTGAATATGATTATGTGAATTATTCCCTTTTAAATTACGGCCCTGGAAATTGGTTGAGTGAGTTGAATAAAAACACAATAGCAACTTTCACGTCTCCCTATGTACCGTAGAGTTTTTCGAGAGTTTTTTTCATTTTTAGGTACTTATTTATATTTTTCCATTGCTCTTAGCGTTTTCTACAATGAACTTCGAATAAGACAATTTTTATGATTATCTGAAACATATCTAAAACAAAAATATATTATATATGTTTTGATAAGCAGAAAAAAAATGATAGCAATAATAACATCCGAAACGAACACTATAATTATAATGAAAATTGAAATGAAATAATTAATTTATAAATATAAAAAAAATTAATTGTGCAGTAAATGTTCGAATTGGAATCCTTCCATTTTGAGGGATCAGCTAAAATACGGTATATATACCTATGCTTCTTAGATCTTAGATTCGAACTAAGAAAGGATTTTCTAATATTTCAACTGGGGCGCCCCCGTGGTGGTAAAAGAACGCGTGTACATATGAAAATTACCTTTTCATCACTGTTTCTCCGTATACCGCTGAATTATTGGAGGCTGAAATTTTGTATGTAGGTTCGTTTTATGATGTAGATATGCAATAAGAAGGGATTTTTGAATATTCCACTGGGGCGCCAGCCGCGGATAAAAAGAGGCGTTTATAAAATAACCTTACTTATTTCTCTGTACTGGTATATTTTCGGAGGCTGAGATTTTGTAGGAATGTTCGTTTTATATTGTAGATGTGTAATAAGAGAAGACTCTATAATATTCCAACTCGTGAGCTAGCCTCTGGGAAAAAAGCGCGTTAATAAAATAAAGTTACCTTTTCATCACTGTTTTTTCATACCGGTAAATTTTTAAAGGCTGAAATTTTGTATATATGTTCGTTTTATGTTGCAAATGTGCAATTTGAAAGGATGTTTAAATATTCCAACTGGGATGCCAGTCGCGGGGAAAAGGCGCATTCATAGTTGATTTTTCATCACTATGCAATAAATAAATATTTTTAAATATTTCAAGTAAGATGCCAGCCGCGGGGAAAAAGGCGCGTTTTTAAAGGTCTCTTTAATATATCCTTTATCTTATCTGTCCATGATGTGATCAATATGGCCCCTTACAGCATGTAATTTAAATGAATATTTTCGAAGATAATACAGATTTGTAATGCAGAGGCATAGCAGTTCCGGCAGTACCGGGCCAATTATATGTCGCCCTTTCAAGAATAAACTCTTAATGACAAAAAAGCGGTGAACGTTGTTTATGAAGACATTCTATGTTTGTTTGAAGGTGGCTGACAATGTTTCGTGGTTTATTTCATCAGTTCGGACTTCCAATGTCTAATATAATATAAAATGATTTGAAATTCCTGAAAAATATCAAAAAGATTAACCGAAAATAACAATTTTATTTGAACAAAAAAACTGGAATTACAAAGAAATAACTCAAAAACTAAACCAACCAGAAAATAAAAATTTAAAATTGAAATATTAATAAAAGCTGAAAATTAAAAATTATTATTAACAAAAAATTAAAAATAATAAAAGTGAAAAACTATAAGATTTCAAACCAAATTATGTCACTTATAATATAAAATTATTTGAAATTCCTGAAAATGATCAAAAAGATTAACCGAAAATAACTTGGTTTGAAATCTTATAATCTTTCACTTTTATTATTTTTCATTTTTTGTTAATTATAATTTTTAATTTTCAGCTTTTATTGATATTTAAATTTTTAATTTTGTTGTTTGGTTTTTAGGTTATTTCTTTGTAATTTTAGTTTTTTTGTTCAAATAAAATAAAATTTTTATATTTTTCAGGAATTTCAAAACATCCGTACTGATGAAAGAACACATTCTATGGTATATTCAGTACCAGCGTTGCACACGTGCGGAGACGGGGCGCGTACTATACTATAATATGTACTAGTTTATTGAGCTGTTACAAAGGTCGAAATACGGAGGTTTTTTTATATAGACCACATACGAATGGCGTTTATAATTTGTTCTCAAAGTACACAATTGGATACTGTCACATATAAGGAGGAAGTTGGAAAATCTTACTTGACATGAGTTTTCATATCTCCTTAGGAAGAACAATATTGCAGACAGAAGGAGTGGCAACAGAATAATATTCTTATCGAGACTTTTGCGTTTTCTCCAACATTGAAGGTACTCTTAAGATGCTCGATAAATGCCAAGTCAGTTTGGTGTATGTAGGGCCATAATAAACAAAGTAGTTTGTTAAAAAATGGATCTTGTGGCTGAAGGCATCAGGAACAATGATAATGCAGATGATAACCCTTTGTACACAAGTGGACATTTCAAATGTCCACATTTGAAATGTGATGTGATCAAAAAATACCGAGAAAACCTTTGTTGTACTCTACTTAGTATTATATGAAATATGCCACAACAGAGAAGAAGAACTGTAATTGGTTTGTTCGTTATTTTGTATTGAACTGAAAATCTCTGAAAAAAGTAAAAACTATTGTCGATTTTAACGTGTTAAGATTTTTGTTGGTAATTGTTGTGTTCTGAAATTGTTTTTCATATAATAGATATTGATTTGTATTCAAATCATTACATACAGGCAGTTGAAATTTTTATCTTTAGATAAGTATTCACATACTTCTACTTATAATCTGTTAAAATCCTGAAAATTAATAGTTAAAAATGAAGTCAGGGAATGTTTTTTGGAAAAGAGGTAGGTACATTCATAACAAAGAGTTCATACACAACGATAGTACGCAAAAACCACTCATTGTTTGCCAAAAACCAGCTGGTTAGTCTCAGGAAATTCATATTTATGTGGCGCGGCAGCTGAAACAACTTGAAAGCGCACACAGCTTTATAAAAAAGGTTCTATAAAACAGAAAGTTATGAAAATGGACCCTCTTGTTTACATTTTCATATTTTTGTATAATGAAATATAACTACACCTGTGCTTTGCTCCTGCTATATTGGGTATCGTAAAATTATTTGTATATGAGCTATAGATGAAGATCTGCTGCACGTGCGACCTATTCATATAAGACAGTGGCGTATGTTTGTGACACTTCGACAGGGTTTGATAAAACAACTACCGTCGTATGTCCGAAAGAAATAATGACTCGCTGAAATATAAGCTATCATATTTTGAATAAAACTCAAACTTAAAAACAATAATATCGTAGTGACTTCATTTAGTACTACATACAAATTTCAATTTAGGAAAGGGTTACCAAAATATAAACTCAATTATTCTTTGCAAAACATTTTTTCAGACAATAATAATCGAAATGTTTAGCAAACTACTTAAATTGGAGTCAGTATAGGAAACTTTGTACTACAAAAACTAACTTTTTAAATGTCTACACTTTTTGAGTTCATTTGGTAGATTATCATGATTAATTCAGTCTTTATCGAATAATTGCTTGTTTTTCTTTAAACCTTGATCTTTTCTGGATGATTATGCATTAACCAAAATTTTTTACATATATCTGTTTGATATTTGTAACTTTTATAAATTGTAAACCGAGCAGAACAATATGTGAAATGAGGTTTGACAGTTGGTCTGAATACTTCGTTCATTTAGGTACTTCGTTTATTAAATGTTTTCCGTGGTGTCTAAAATTTGTATTCATTTTTGTGAACTTTACAGAGGTACTATATTGAAAATGAACAGAGTATAATTGCAGACTTTACAAAAAAATCCTTTGAAGATATTTAATGTATTCTCTATTTTCTTGATGCTTTCACAAACTGATTTTTTTGTTGTTCTACCTGAAAACAATTATGGAATAACTAGGATATTTTTTGATTTTCCACCATCACAAAGAAGTAGAATATCTCAACTGAAGAACAACTACGCCCCTGACACATTCTCGCAATAATAAACCACGACGTCATAAATATCAGACATAAATCTATTCTTTGCTTATAAATAGAATAATACCTGAGGGAGAGGAGATGGGAAGTCCCTTTTATGAGAATCAAAACACAAATAAAATTGAAATGGGATAGGGGTTCATTCGGAGATAATTTAAATAAATAAGGCTACTGTTTTATTCATTTATTCTGTTTGACTTGCCTTTTGAATAATAAATGGTAGAACAAATATACTGTGAGACGTGAGAATTGCTTAGTTGTTCGGCCAATATACCGACTAACCATTCATTAAATAGAACTATTCATGTGTACAAAATATGTTTTTAGTAATAGTGCATTATTAACCATATTCAATATCTGACTACCTACTTGAAGAAGACAGTAAGTTATTCTCTAGTTGAATGTTGAATATATAATTTCATTTCAACTGTCAGTCGTATGAATGACACTAGTCTGTGAACAGAATTGTTCATTAAATTAACCAATTCTATGAAATTCAGAGTCTAGGAAATAATCTTATAACGAAAACATTTGAATGCTTATGACATCACGATTAATTTTTTCTTTTTAACTGATTTTTTTTTCAATTCGTTTGAAATTTCCAGAAATGAAATAAAAATTGTTTCGTTTGTCGTAGATTAAACTGATAACAAGTGGTTTTGTTTATAATTGATTGAATTTTTGATAGTTTGAAAAATGATAAGGAATATGAACAAAATGTTATCAGAAATAGTGGAAGTAATTCAATATAGTAATTCCTGAAGCAACGAACCTTCGAGAGAGAATATTTTCATTTTTTATGAAGTATGACATCTCAATCACAATAAATTCAGGGATTCCAGAAGAATCCATAACATATTTCAAACCAATTAAAGTTAATTATGTTTCAGAGAAGGCGAATATCTAAGTGTTAAATAGAAAGTGTAGAAAAAAACATATTTTGCTCGACTCCAACTTTTGGATTAGTATTAGGAAAGTACCGTAGAATCAGTATTCTGAAATTTTGTATTAGGGTACTCAAGGGTAGATCAAGAAGTTTGATCTTCCTCTTGAAGATGATTACTTGGTGATCGAAACACGTGTAGAGGTGTTAAAATACCTGTTTGGTTGGTGTTGAGAAAAACTGCAGTAATATTCATTACTGGAGGTTCCAAACAGTGCATCACAAGAACACTATAAGTAATCGATAATTAACTTTATTTTCCTTAACTAAAAATAAAATAAGAAATTTTATGGGATGACTCCGCATATATGTAAGCCAAGACAAAATTTATAAAGACATATGATCTGAGGAAAATATTTCTTTTACACACCAGAATTGCAACAGTCTTTTCAATTCCCAATTGGCTTTATACAGTCCAGTACATCCCCTGACAATTATAACTAATCTTTTGATGTTGCCAAGTTGGTGGATTCATTCTACGCCCCATGTCAATCACATATAACAAAACTTTCCTGAAAATTCACCACAACCTATGTAATACATGGAGAACAAATATTTACTTTATTTATTTTCAGCAATAGTTCTCAATTCAAATTTCTCCTAACCTCAATGGACTATAGTCTATGCAATAGTACTGAACAAGAAAGATTTTGTCGGTGAATTTTCTAAACAAAAAATATTGCGTTAACTAGTTTAGTGATCATATACTTTTTCTGAAAAAAGGTTGTTGGTAACAAGGTCAATTTTTTCTTAAGAAAACAATTGTTTTTTTGCCGATGTTTGGAATTTAATTAAATTCTCGGTAATTTTGGTTGTTTGCAATATATTTAATTTTTAAAAAATATATATCTAATATGTCTGATGGTTTTGAAAATAGTGACATTATCAACATGAAAAAACTACTTTTCGAGCCCTGAAGAAGAATTTAATTAAATTCGAAACGTCGGCAACAAAACAATTGAAAAAAAACTGATCCTGTTACACAACCAATCTTTTTTCGTTCAAATGATTGTTACCCTGTTAAGAGTATATACATTAAAACGTTTCAGCAGAAAGTGAGGTATTGTTTATTGAAGAGAAATATATAGGTGATTTGACTAAACGTAAATAAACAGCTACTTAAGTTCATAAAAATTATCTCCATTTCATGATTATGCTAAATTAGTAGGTGAAAACATCTGGAATAAACATAACATTCAGTGGTGAAATACTAGTTTTGCTTGTTTGACGGCATCGACATCTTTGTCATTAGCCTCGTGTTCTGGATGTGTGATGTTATTAACTCCCCGAGCCACCTGGAAAGCATCATAACTATTCGCGGTCCATCAACCATGTAGAATTGCAGATCACGGCAACTTCAACTCGATATATTATGGTCGAGGTTGAGATCGACCTTTCGATCATGCAAAATTTGAATTCATTCCAAATTCATGTACAAGTATAACTCGTGACTTTTTTTCCAACAACTAGTTATTTCTCCATTAGTAATTTTCGATGAATCTAATGATAAAAGTGCCACCCAGTACCTTTTAGATACCTATTTCTTATTCCTACAAACAACATTTTTATAGTAGGCGGAAATCAGTAGATAATCTAATTGCTTCAATTTGTTTGCATTTATTTTCCAGATAACATCAAGTAAATCTATCGAAGCTTTATCCAAACTCAACCTCAAAGGAACCTTTTGAAGTTAATGGTAACATAAATACAGGACTGCTTTGAACCATTACTGGGGATCATTTTCTCTAGCGTCCCATATTTATTAGTTTGTGTACTGTTTGTCATTATATTTTTACAGTCGAAGAAGCATTCCGAAACATATGAGAGAGAATTTAAGAGTGGTAACTGAAATAGAAATGATGTTGTTTGGGAGAAATGTAATGATGAAGAACTTCGAATGAGGATATATTTTTTCTTGTCGAAAATGCTAAAGTAAAGTGAAATGAATTGGAAAGCTAAAAATTATCGTGAAATCAATAACATAATAACAATTGTCCAACATTGTTAATTTTAGCAGTGAGATGTGAAACTTCAACATAAAAACCAAATTGATGGGGTTGTTTAGAACTCATTATTTTGGATACGTCCGAAGATATCCATCTTTGTTCGTAAAAAACTACACCATTCGAAAAGCGTCTGGGATCACACCCTCACTAACAACATATCGTTCAAGAAATTTCCAGTCTACTGTTTAAAAACATTCAAATTTCAAAAATAGTTCACCATGCTTCTATATTTAGAAATTGCAATGGTAGTATTGAAAACGGGTAAATTATTGGACTCACTTCAAAGTCTTTGAAGTATGCATATGTTGTTGTTACCTTCAAAACAAAGATATTCTGACACAAAATTTCATAAAATATGAGTTCCTAAAAATCCGCGATACTTGATACTTTGCATATTTAACTGGTAAAAAGTGAGCCTTAGGTCTTAAAACGGATATTTTAAACCTCGAAAGATGATACACGTTATGATATTTATGTATTAACGGGATTATTGAGAACGTGTCCCTTTTTTATCTTGTGGGATGAATTACTATGAACCCTCATTGGCGGAGATTAAATACGACAGTTGTTGTTTCGAGTTTGATTAATTTAATGTGTTTTGGTGCCAACCTGAGAATGTAGAGGTCAGTAATGATAATGAATATTTCATAGAAATTAAAACTAGTATATATCCCAGAGATTATAGGTAAGTATATTCTGAATGGGCATCAGATAAATGTTTAAATAATATAAAACAATGCCCCCTCGCAGCGTCAGTGATGGAAAGGAATGTTTATTTGTATGATTCATTAATACCAATAAATATTCCTTCGTAGAGTTGTTATTGAATTGTGTTGATACAATAAATGACATTGTAACAGAAGTTTCACATATTATACAAAAGTGAAAGTGGACACATAACATATGGGTTGAAAAGTTTTAGGCCTAAAAAAGATCAGGCGGTTTTTTGTTCAAAATTGGCTTTAAGGTGGCCCTAAACGATCAATCTGCTTGAGTCAATCGATTGACGCGCGCTTCAATCAACTGCAATCAGCCCTTCAATCTTTTGACCAATACCTTCTTCTCACCAGAAATGAGACCAGTGCACACTTGTTGTTCGTTCGCTGGTGGTTCATTTTGGTGAGCAATGGTTTCCAACACGGATTTGGCCTTCCTGTCCCTCACATAGGTTGCCCTCAAGCGGAAAAAACAACAGAAAAGGATACGACGGCGGTCGAAGGAGTTATACATGGTAATGATGCAGTTTTCTTCTTATTGTAGTCTTTGCTCTTCACTTTCCATAATTCCGGACAATCGCGATATAATTCAATCAACAGATTAATGAATTCCCGCTTAG
>WOGP01001343.1:4584-19478 GCA_015342065.1 Leptinotarsa undecemlineata | reverse complement strand
GTGAAACCATGTTGGTTTTCTGAAAAAAGGTTATTAGTTGTGAAGAAAGACATTAATTGATTTTTTAAATTTAGTTCAAAAATCTTGGAAATACTTGAGAGTTAGCTAATTTCCCTGTAGTTTTCAGAGAGGTTTCTATTCCCTTTTTATAAATTGGTTTTATTTTTGCTAGTTTCAGAATATCCGGAAAAATTCCATTTTCAGTAGACAAGTGTATGATATATGTTATTGCGCTGCAAACTTCATAAGAACATTTTTTCAATAATTTGTTTGATATCTCATCGTGGCCATGCGTTTGAATGCTTTAAGCTCTTTAGTAATTCTATAATTTCGGGTTCCGTTAGTGGACGCAATATTGCGCAATATATCGCATATTGAGATATTGCTATTCATGTAATCGAAGTCTACATTTCGCGGCTGTATGAAATTTGAGAACTCATTATTGAAGTTGTTAGCCATGTCTATGTTTGATACTTCAATACCATCTTGTTGAATTTTTATTTCCTTTACCACGTATGATTTTTTTGAATAGTATGTACCATATGCCACATTGATTTGACTTTGTTGCTGGAAATAGATATTTTATCATTTACACGCTGCTTATAACTGGCTTTTAGTGTTTCCCTATACGTTTGGGTCACTTTCTTATATATCTCCGTATAATTATTATCAACTTTAGTGCATTCTGAATAGAGATTTACTTGGTGTTTCAGTTCGTGAAGTTCCGGAGTGAAAATTATGTTTTTTTGTCTGCTTTCGGAAGCGTTTCACCGGGAAAATCAATTCAATATGTTATTGGCTAACTAGTCATAACCTCTATCTGCAGTTGATCAAGTAAGATCTCTGCGCTACCTGCAGACAAAGTCCGAAAATAACTTCACAAACACATACTCTGGGGTGGAAGTATGGAAAACACCATACCCTTGACTCTCGTATGAACCATTTTTGTAGGTACGTGTGGTAGATACCCGACTGAGAAACAACAAAAACGGAAGAATGAGAAATTAATTCATTGAAATAGGTAAACTTTCCATTCTTCTGTAATGAACATTTGTTTACCTGAATAGAAAGTTGAAAATGATAACCATGAGTAGCTATTCACTATTGTTCTTTATCTCTCCTTTTGAAAACGTTATCTTATCTTCAAGGGTTTCATTTAGACAAGTGAGAGAAATATGACTCCAAAACATGAATCAGTTGTGTAAATTTCTGTTTCAAACCATCTTACCTTTGATTATTATTTAGAATTCTGTGGACATAAGGAACCATGCTATGCAGAACAGCTCTTCTCCTTATCATCTTCTCATCTTTGGATCATGCGAAAAGTGCCAGAATTTTAGTCTCCATTTTTTCGCCGTCATTCAGCCATAATGTAGTGTTCAGACCACTTTGGAAGGAACTGGCGAAAAGAGGGCACGACATAACTCTTCTCACAACTGATCCTATGCGAGATCCGAAGCTTAAAAACATCAGAGAAATTGATCTGAGCGGTTCCTACGAAATTATGGAAAAATATAAAGCTTCCGAACTATTAACGAAAGGAAAAAATGAGGGAAAAAATACTGTGAAACTTATAGTTGACTATCTGAATGCACTGGACTACACTGCGGACTGGCAACTTGAACAACCCGAAGTGAAGCAGTTGATACAAAATACTAGTGAATATTTCGATCTTGTTATAGTAGAAGTAATGAATCCCATCCAAATGGCGTTTGCTGAAAGGTAATTCATGTAGATAAGTTTTAGAAGTTCTCACATTTATGGTGCTTGAATAACAATTCACGAATTTGGGCAGAGAAAAATGATTGGTACTGTTTACCGGACTTTGACTCCAGGTGGCACAGTGGACCTTCTACTGTATCAACTGCAGATAGAGTTTGTTACTAGTTGACATTAATTTTGTTTGTTCGAAATACTCAGGCGGTTCACTCCGTCTGAAATGACCTGCCCGGTACTGACGAGAGGGAAGTACCCCGAAACCTGTCTATCGGTGGTCGCGCCGACCAAATGAAAGTAATTTTTACTACTTTTCATATAAAACTTGTAAATTAGTATCAATCAGATATAAAAATGTATCTGTTGTAGGAAATTTGAGGAGAGAGAATGAAGTCTGTAGGCTTAATTTAAATAAAGGAAATGTTTAGAACATAGAGAGAAAAACATTGCTCTTGGATACGAATTTTGGATGATGCTTTGAGACAATTGAGTTGTTTAGAAATAAGTAGAGATATACAAAATTTATGAGTTGATAATAGAGAAAAGTAGCTAGATTTAGGTGTTTAGATTTTGCTCCATGAATTTCGATAAAACTTATTCAAAAAGTCATAATAACAATTAGACTATAAACTATTAATTGATATAAACACAATTTAGTCTAACCTACCTAGTAAGAAGATCTAAAATTTAGAAAAAACAAAGATTGCCTACCATATCAACTGGGTAGTACAATGAAAAACAATACTGCACATACATAGAGAGAGGCAAGGTTTTTACGCTAAATATGAATAGTTCGAACTTTTTCAAGTTATAAGTCATACACACATGTTAAAAATCACTTGGCAAGTTATTTCTATCAGTTTGTCAAAGTTGACACGATATTGCAATAGGGAATGTTCCTACTGACGAAAATCAAGTAGTTTTCATAAAACTATCATTTCAACCTTTTTCTTTAAAAAATTATTCAAATACTTAAAAAAGAGGAATGAAATAATGCATTCAACATTTAAAGGGATTCGTTTCTATTTCACCATTTGGCAACATCGATTATAGCTAATAAAGGACAATGAATCTGTTGCCTGTATGAGACAAACAAAGATGACATATTTCAGAGGCGTGCTGTTCTGTTTACTTATGTTCCAAGTTCCGAGACATTCCGTGACATATGACATTTTGTGCGCCTAACCTATCTCCCTCTATATAAATAAATAACAAAACAACTGTTGCTTATGTGGCTTGTGGAGGTAGTTTTGATCTTTAACTTATATGTTGCCTAATTGTTGATTTATGAAGATAATTTTCCTTTTTTTAAGTAGAATGTCTAGGTACGTATAAATTATTTTAACTCGATATATTATATGCTCCTAGCATTCTAGGCGCTGTTGCCAATATGTGAATTAGAAATAAATCCCTTTGAAAACCCTTTAAAACCCAACATTTGAAACATCAATTTGAATACGAAGTGAATTTGAAAAACTCATGAATTAAACTAACTTCATTTTGTTCAATCGTGCATTTGCTAAATTGAGGAACATTTCCCATTTCAGCTGATGAAATAGGACACTTTAATAAGTAATTGGTGTAGTATATAGTTTTAGATTTAGAGTATTGATCCGATAAACATCTGGTGTCTCTGGTGATAAATTTTATAACTGAATTTCACTGTTCTTAATTAGAGGATTGAATAGTTTTTGAAATTTTTCCACATAATTTTCTTTTAATTTGTTCATTGATGGTATTTTGTTGTGTCTTTTCGAATTTCACCAACAGGTACATTAGCAGAACAAGTTGCATCCTGGAAAGTTATATTTGGCTGAGTGAACCATCCTGAGAAATATTTTTTTATAGTGAGGTATTGGGATATAAACTCAACAAGAAAGTCTCCAAAGTTGAATAAAACATCAATAAAAACAAATATTCATACATATTAAATCTCACAACGTAAGCATTTGTATTATTTCCACTATCAATTCCAAATTCATATTAAATAATAAATAAAATAAATTTTATCATCATTAATAACTAACAAAATTATTGATCATCAACAAAATTAACAATTAACTTGATAATTAAACTAAAATACAATACTTAATATAGGTACATTATTATTAAAATTTCCAACATTATCCTTCCCACAAATACCTACCATAGTAACCACAAAAATAGTAAATATAAAATACATTAGTATAAATTAAAACAACAATGTAACATTTGATGAGACTATTTATGTGCTTTTAAAATTCCAACTGAATATTTCAAGGTTTCAAGAGAGATGAATTTTACAGTTTTCATAGAACTTTTGAACTCTTTGCCAGAAAATTTGGAAATTGTTCCTCGAGCACCAATGACTTTCATTTCACAAATAATTTTATATTTCTCTCTAAATAATTTGATAGTTCCTATAATTCTTTTTTTCTGTATCAACTTCAGCAGGTTGAGAATTATGTACCTATTTCGAATCTTATTGTTGGATCCAACATGAATGCAATATCCTTATTTCTGTCTATTGCTATAATGCCAATTCTTCTTATGTTACCATTGAAAAGTGTACAGTCGGCTTTCTCATAAACTCAATACAATGTCTGCACTGGGTTCCATCTTGGGATCCACCTGGTATTCCTCTTAGGTAACTACACATCCTGTAATTTCAACAGCTTCTTTAGATTCAGATGTCGTCTTGTTATTGCTTGTTGATGATGAGATGTTGCTTGTTGTTAAATCCTCTGAAAATGGGACTTTTACCATTTGATGATCGACTGTTGTCCAAACATGCGCCAAACTAACTGACTGTTATAAGGAAACAAGTATAGCTGAGGTATCAGTCAATCTAATAATGACACTGATGATCTTCAAACACGACTGAACCTATGGCGTGAGCACCAACGAAGGTTCGAAATAGATGAACACTTCGATCTAGCAGATCATTATCAAGGCAGTCATTGTTCACTACGGTTCTGACGTTGAATTTGGTCATTATTACGCCTTGGTCAAAGACAAAACGGACTGGTTAAAGTTTGACGATTGTCGTGCCACGAAGTGTTCTGACGATTATTTTAATTTATTGGAGTATCTGGAGACACTCTACGTTTTGTTTTGTGAGTCGCCCCGCAGCGCCAATTAATTTTTATTGTTGTTTCATAATATCAATTATAACAAATTTAATAAAAAGTTATATTGAAGCTTTGAAGAGACTCTTCCCATGATACTCTAAAGAGACCTAGTCCTCTCACTTTTGGAGAAGAGTAGTCAACGTCAGCATTTCTTTGAGAGAAGATTTTATCAGTTTGTCAATATTCTAAGAGAAATTTTGAAGGTAATTCATGAGTTATCTATAATTTATCGATTTCACCCCCTATTATAATAATACTAATATTTATTTCACTTGTTGAACAGTATGAAAGCAATAGGTAATGAATAATCAATAACGACATTTGTTTTCGCAGATTCAAAGTTCCATTCATTGGAGTAACTCCTGTTGATGCGCCTTATAGAATACATGCAGCATTAGGAAATTACATGCATCCCAGCATATATCCAGACTATTTCCTTCCATTTATACCTCCACTAAGTTTGATACAGAGGATTGTATCCTGTGCTGTGAATTGGGCTAATTGGTTCCTGCAATATTATACTAGGTATCCAGCTGAGGATCTGATTGTGAGAAAGCATTTTGGGAAAGGCTTAAGGGATTTGAGTGAAATCGAAAAAGACATCAGCTTGTTATTCATCTACATAAATCCTGTTTTCTATCAGATGAGACCTGTGGGAACCACTACCATTGTTATAGGGGGAGGAATGCATGTTAACAAGCCCAAACCACTTCCAAAGGTGAGTTTTTAATTTTTTTCTGAATCTAAGTGTTTCTGATATCAGTCAGTAGATGAATGTCTGTGACCGAGGGAAAAATTTCATTTTTAAGTGGAGAAACTTCATCATATGGAGAGAAAAAAAACAACTGTCTTTAGAGAAGTATGTAAATCATCTAAAGACGTTCCTTTCCTCAAAGAACAACTCGATTAGGCCAATCTCAACTTTCTATACTGTAGGTTAATGGACTGACATCTATCAGAAAACAACTACTTCCCTGGCTAATACCACGAAGGGCGTTGAATTATATCCGACAGGTGTCGGAGCAGAAAATCGGAAATCATCGACTTTATGTTGATGACAGAAATAACTTCAGTGAAGAATCCTACACCCATACAAATTCAACTGAGCCAGAAACTGAAGGTAAGCGATCATGAATGAGCTCTGGAGCAGTTGGTAACTGACCCTATTTTTCATCGTTTCACCGTTTCTGACTGAATGAGTTCATGAACAAACAAAATTGTCAAATTTGGATCCACATAAGATCCAAAAGCGTCCAAAGTATCTCGAAAAAGCCACTGTTTGGTGTGGATTTTGGGCGGGCGACATCGACTATACGAAATGTCTGTCTGTCGCGTCGAAAAATCGATGTGTGGTGTAGAATCACAAACTCATAGTGTTTGGGCTCTAGTTTACAAGTGATATTCCATTGTAGTCTCTTCTCAATTGTGGCAATGTGAAGTACTCAACTTTGTTTTAGGAACTTCGAGAATTTATAGAGAGCAATGAAAATGGAGCTATTTACTTCAGCTTAGGAACCAATGTCAAGAGTTCTTTGATGACCGACAATATGAAAAGTATTATTATATCGTCATTGGGCAATCTTCCCTATAATGTACTCTGGAAATTTGAAGACGACAGTATTCAAAGCCTTCCGAAAAACGTTAAAATTGTGAAATGGGCTCCTCAACAAGATGTATTGGGTACGTTGAATATATGGTGTAAAAGACAATTTTAATGTATCCGATAAGGATATGATAACGATAAATATCGGATCCGTCTGGATAGCTTTCCAATTGTCACATTATTTGTGACCATAAATTCATACATTAAAATGGAGAGAATTAGCCTTTCTCAAAAGATAGAATATGCCATGACAGACTTTTCTGTAGACCTATAAAAAATAATAACAAAGTGGCTTAATAATAATAATATGTTCATGGTCGCATACACTAATATAAATTACATGGAGTGCTATCGAAAATAAACAAGATATTCACAGAAGCCATACATATCAATAGCTGATTCGTGATAAGAGTATATTATCAATCAAGTGTACAAATACTCGATATAACATGGGAAAATAATGAGATCAATAACTTATTAACAGAAACAGTAGTTACAGACAGACTGACAGTTAAATTGTTGTTTGGAATAATTAGATTGATAAAGTCTGAAAAATAGCTCTTTCGGTATTCAGACTGAATTTCTTTACTTTTTTTTCAAACATGTAAGAACTGTTGACATTCTTTATTTTTCCTGATAATATTTGGTTTAGGCAAGATATATTGAGTTTCTTTGTCCAATGGTTTTGCCATATCTTGGTGCTTCGGGGGTGGGGGGCTTCGGGGGATAGGGCGTGACCAGCGCACACTATGGTGAAAAAAAAGTCTTCATTCATAAATAGCGAAAAACAAATACAGACCTTCTATTGTTACAAAATAAAATGATTCTAAAAAACTTTGTAATATGAGGCTTAGAATAAACAAAAAATCCACCGAAGCTTGTGTGTGGTGACATATTATTATGGTGTGATGTTGATGAATCAAATGAAATACAGTCAAATTAATGGAAAAGAAAACAAGGGTAAAAATAAGATAACAGGTTTAACAGAAGAATGTGTTTTCAACTAGCTTGAGAGTTTCAGATATAGCTTAATTATAAAAAGAGCAGTAGACCAAAGTTGACACAAAAGTAGCTTGAGAAAAATGTAAACAATATAAATTTTTTTAAAGGAAGTAATACTAAATAATAATACCAAAATTTCCATAAAAATAAAATCACTATTCAGATTATCATAACGATAAGATTAAGAGTGTTCAGCAGAATATATGGAATGTAACTATAATTTGTTGTGACGTAAGCATAATTAGTACAAAATAATCGTTTCAAACGTTATGTTTATGTCATAAATAAATCATGAAATATGGGGCAAGCGCGATCATCAAAATCAGGAAAGTATAACTTGTATATAAGAATAACACAGATTTCCACTGAAAAATCTGACAGAACGAGTGTTTGAAAGAAATTATTTTAAATAGCCTCAACTTTAATATCAATCATAGTATGTATTTTTTATATCGACTAATCGATGTGTTAAAATTTTTGATCTTGAAATCAGCCATATCTTCAGCTTCTTATTAAATAGATATAATGAGTTTAGTTGTTTCAATTCATTCGGTAGATCGTTATACAATATCTTTGGCCCAAGAAACATGCTAGATCTCTGGAATATAGTTTTAGTCACTTGTGGAACTGAAATGGAAAATTTTTCTGGCCTTGTGGAGTAGGAATAATCTAGAAATATTTTGCGCCGGTTTTTTTTCTGGTCAACAGCAAGTGTCAAATGAAATATTTGTTTTACCAATGAGATATTGCCAAGCTTGTAAAGGTCATCTAATGGGTAGATAATTGAATATTATTTTCGAAATCCATTTTTGAATTATTTCTACATTCTTTATAATGTTATTATATGCGCCTCCACAAGCTATTATGCAATATTTCAGTTGGGATTCCACTAATGCGCAATACAGCATTAAGAAATGTTTTTCTTCAAGAATGTTTCTTAAATATTTGAATTTAGACAATAGGCTTGTGATTTTTTGCATTAACTGCCTAATGTGTAAGTTCCATTTTAAATGATTCTCTATCATTATACCAAGATACTCTATTTCTGTAGCTTGTGTAATTTTCACGATACTGTTTTCACCTCTGATTTCAAGGGGTTGAAGACTGGGTAAGTTTTTGTTATTCACTGAAAAGGCTAAATATTTTGTTTTAGAAAAATGTATAGTCAATAGTTTGAAATTGAGCTAGTCAGTGATTGTTTTAAAGTTATTTTGTGATTTAGTGATGAGCGAGTTCCAGTTTTCGGCTTCATCAAAACTGCTGTGTCGTCTGCGTAGCTTATAATTGTCCCATCAGTGTGGAGATTAAACAGGTTATTAAGATATACTGTGAAAAGAATTGGATCAAGTATGGTGCCTTGAGATATAAAAACAAAACAATTATTACCTGCGTTAGAGAATCTTTCTGACCCATCAGTGTTAGAAGTTTAGTCTTTAGTTGTGAATCTAACCTCGATATCATCAGTTCCACCGCATTTCTTATTTCTCTTACTCTCTCGTCCTTTGCCGATCTTACAGACTCGACGTTCCGTTCAACTTCTTGAACGATACTTATGAGTTCCATTAATCTACAAAAAAAAAACAGCGATACGTCATTATCATCTGAGAAGGTCCCAGAATGGAACCTCGAAGCAGGTACTTCCTTTTTTTTAAATTACTGTTTCTAAACAAACTTGCATTTGTTATATACAAAGTTGTAGTTGTATACAACTAAAAATTTGTATATAAGACAGTTTAAGTTTCTTCAAAAGAAAAAATATATTTCATGTATTTCAACAATTATCATCTATAAGGTGCCCAATCAGGAGATAATAACCATTTAACTATAATTTGATGATTGTCAAACGACAAAATTTTCTTTTGGTGTTATCAGAAAATATATTCTGTTATAGAATTATAATGACGATTTATTAAAACAATTATTTGAAATCCGCTTTTATCTTTTTCTTTACTATGTATTATATCTATCACATATATTCAGTGGGCATACTTGAAACCGGTCTGCAAGTATGCGCGTTCCTATAATTGAAAATCGATTCCAGCGGTTGTATCGTCAACAGCATGCAGGAAATAATTCTGTTGGGAAATAAACCAAAGCCCTTCGTGGTATTAGCCAGGAGAATAGTTGTTTTCTGATAGAAGTCAGTTCATTAAACTACTGTGTAGGTAAGTATTGGAACTTTTCGTGATCATGTAATTTAAAATTTTTCATAAATTGATAATGGAGTCAAAAATCTCAAGAAAATATAAGAAAAAATAGAAAAACTATTTCTGCTTCCTGCATGGATTCCGTAGTCACCAAAAGTAACCGTATCTTGAGTTTTGTCTGGAGAATATGAAAACTTATCTTTTATCAATGCCCTCAAAACACGCTCACGACAACAGCAGAGAAACATAAGCGTCAGTATGAAATTTGCAAGCATTGAATTGACATTAACAATAATTTTTAAAGAATTCTGAACTTCATAAATGAAAGAATATATATGACAAATATCGAAAATTTAAGACAGAAATTTTGTTTGAATTCGCTAGAAATTCGTAGATTCGCTATCAAATAAGTTCAAGCTTTGAGAAACAATCACATCGTATAGAACCAACGTGAAAAGAAATTATCCAATCAACAGAATGATTGATTCTTTCAATTTTGAATATTCTGATGTAGATACGCTGTGTGAATTATCATTTTTCTCAAAAAATATTTATTTATTCATCAATTTCTATTTTGTCCCCTTCAAAGTACTCCCCCTCAGATATAATACACTTGTGCCTGCATTTTTTTCAATCCTCGAAGCAGTTTTGAGCTCTCCCAGTGTTTGGATTATATATTTCCTAAATCGTCTCGAAACGCCGTCGTATTATGGGTCTCTTCAATCTTGGGAACAGAAAAAAGTCGCAAGTGGCCAAATCTGGTGTACCTATACGGCTGAGATATGATTACGGTGTTGTTTTTGGTGAGAAATGGGCTCATTTAACAATTTTTTTTTATTTCATTATTTGAAAGTTTGTTTCAAACAGTACATCTGCAAAAAATCTGAATTTTCACTCTTTGTCTTTCCCCTCAAATTAATAGTTGAATGTGGCGTTCACCGAAACGGGGCGTGGTCAAGCTTGACGTCACATCAGTCGACTCGGCGACAAGGGAGTGCTGGCGGATAAGCGAAATATGCTAAAGCCGTAGAAAGCAAGTTGTGTGTTGTTTACTGTAGTGTGTCAACTGCCTGAAAAGCTTGTAAACATTTTTCTGTTTCGGAGTACAATCACCATATGCCACTGTCAACATTTCACGTATTTTTGGACATTTACCTCCATTTTTTACATAAAATATGAGGCACATTTTTTTATCAATTATTTTCGATAGAAAATCGCCGAACACGTAAAACTTAATAGAGAAAGGTGAGAAACGTGATTTGATTTGGGGACTGTGAAATTTCCTTGTAGAACTTCAATCATGAATATTATACCTATATTCAATTCTTTAATCAACCCTAAAATCTATATGTACTATTTCGTTTGTTTTCTCATGGTATAAACGAATCTCTTCCATTATTTCCATTGTATGATAAAAAGTAAATGAAAAACCATGAACAGCTTATAACATCTAAGAGAAGACTTGAGAAATCTCCAACACACGCGTTCCCGGACAGACTATGCAGTAGTAGGACGAAAGAGGATGGAAACTAGCCGATGTACACGCCACGATAGGTTACTAGGTTACTTTTCTAACTCCAGTCCACGAATCTGGAGATAGAGAAAACATTAAAAACTACCGTCCAGTGAGCGAGCAATCTGAAGTTCCCAAGTTACTGGACTGTTTGATAACAAAAAAACTCACATTTTATATGAGAAACATAATAAATGAACACTAATATGGCTTTATAACTGTTAGATCTAGCACTACAAATTTATTGCCTTATCATTTTTTTTGAATAACTTAAAGCCTTCGACACGGTAAATTATGATATTCCCCTGGCTAATCTCCTAGTATTACGCATCAATGGTAACATGTTAAAATAGATAAAGAGGTATTTGGGGAATAGGATTCAGTATGTTGAATATACTGGTTCCATATCATGACAAATTTCTGTAACGCCTGGTGTTCTTCAAGGATCGCATATAGATCCAATACTCTTCATTCTTTTTGTAAACGATATGTCGGGTGTCATGCATCACATCTCTTACTCTTATAGATGTTATCGAATAACATTTTCAAGAACTGTGAAATCTATTGTATATCCATACAAAATCTGAAACATTAATCTAATGTTGACCAACATTGTTCGGGACTTGGGAGTATTGTTTGATAACAAAGTAACCTCTAAAGATCATATTGATCACATCTTCTATACTAATATTAAAAATGTAAAAGTTTATGAGGATGGATGTTTGTATATTTGTGACTCTTTCAGGCTTGAATGACTGAACGCATTTAAAAGAAACTTCACATAAATACAACTTATATATGTTAGTATCTCAATCGTCTTCGGGTGATGACTGGACTAATTCCTCCGATAGATTACAATTTATGGGTCATTCGAGTACTTTCACTCATCTCCTCTTACCGCCTCACCGGTTTCGCGGGAGTTGGCCATTTCTCGCTTGATTAAGAGTTTCCATTTATTGCGTATCTCTACGCTAGCTTGTCTGAATACATTGTTGGACAACAAGTATGCGGCTACTTTGAATTTCCTCCTTAACTAGTGTTCCTGATCTCAGCTTGGGACCACTGCTATTCCTGATTTGCTGGTGTCCTCTGGCTGTGTGTGTTTTTTGTACTCGGCAATACCAAATTTCAATGGCCTCTTAGTTTCACCGATATAGGATTTTCTATCCTAGTAATTCCATAATTACTTCTGTAGGTAATTTCGTTCTATCTTCCAGGTCCCCGTCTTCGGATAGCTACCTCTATATAATTTGAAGTTCTTCTTCAACCAGAACTTTAGTGTAATAGTAGGGGAGCCCACGATACAAAATGGAATTTACTCGAGCGTCATAGAGACATATAAGGTTGCAAAGCTTAGGTGATAAGAAGAAAAAAATGTTATATAATATATACATTTTCATCGGTGAGGGAAGCGGCTATAGATTTTTAAATAAGTAAAAAAATACTGTTGCATCAACATACTTGAGCGCGTCAGATATTGATATCATCAATGTCCTACTTATTTTTAATAATGTTCATATGTTAATCTGATCATTTGCATGATGCGGGTGGTTGTACGTAAGAGTTAAAAGTGAAAAAAAAAATCTAGCGCGTCAGATTTTGTTTTTGTAACAAAAAAAGCTCTCATTCAATAGTCTGACGATTTCAATTTGGCGCAAACTCGCCATTTTGAAATACTCAAGCGCGTCAGATTAAGATATATATGGTTCATCTTTATGTTCTAGACGTGCTGTCTCATAATCTGACGATTATCAATTGATTAATTAATCATCAGATTCATCACGAACGAGTCTCTGTGATCAGCTGTGATGGTGTCATGGCAACAAAATTGAGAGTGGGGACGGAGTGAGAGATTAATAGATAGAGAAATAGTGAAAGAGGAATAGAAACTCGAAGAGGGAAAAATAGGTATCACACAGTTGCACGCATTAAACTTATCGAAGGATTTTTTGTTATTTTGTTGTTATTTTGGCTTGCGGAAATCGTCAGATTATATATTTTTCGTTATTCTTGAATTATTTCCTTCAAAATAAAAAAAATTAAATACACTCGATAATGTCGAAATGACGTTATTTTTTTACGACTTTGCTGCCCTCCCCTTTCTTTACGTCACTCTCAAATTGTCAGATTCTGGAATATACACTTTTTGGCATGTATTTAACTCACCCTACCTTAATCTGATGCGCTCGAGAATTTCTGATGATAATTTTGTTTTAATAATCTGATCCTTTGTCCTTCACGGGCGGCCTTATATATGGGCTCATATTTGGTGGAGGTACTTAACCGGTATAAGTTATCCCCCTGTATATTAATCTGCCGCGCTTCAGTAAATCCCGAAATCCCCGCATCCCCGCTTGGGCTCCCCTATTATAAAGGCTTTCCACTTCGAAACTGATTAGTTGATCTTGGTCTGTGACTTCTATTGTCCTTAGTAGTTCGACAAAATGCCTTGAATTTTTCACAAAAGATGACGTTTTTCCTAATGGGAGTAAAAATCTAGACAGGTTTTGAATAGCCGAATCTCTGGAGCTGGTAATCGGTCTGAGCGGAATACCCATTTTGTCGATTTTGGGTACTCCATACAAGTGAGGGGCTTACTGTGGTGAAGTGTTAGCGATGATCTCTCATTTTCCGAAAAATTGACTTAGTGTTGTTTTTTCAAAATCTGGTACAACTTCGTTTCAATTGATGCATTAGGGCCCGTACGATCTTCGTGTACTGGTCTCTGATTTTCCATCTGAATTCTTCTGCCTCGATCTGGACAATTATTTAACTGTTCACTGTATTTCTCTGTAATTTTATTTCGGGGATTCCCTGCTTAATATAATTGTTATTTTCAGCTATTCTTTTTAATTTGTATTGGTTCTTTCAAATATCAATTAAAAATCATTTTGTATATCAGGCAATGGAAGTCCGAACTAATGAATCAATTAAATTGGATACTTTTTTTACAATGCAAGTTTTAGAGTATCTGTCAATGTCTTATAAAAATTGATACAATTGTCGTTTTAAGTATTCAATATAGATAGACTTTGTCTTCTACACTAAGTAATTTGGACGAATCGTTTAAAAGTTATCAAGATAAGACTAACTTGCCGCAAAGTCGTTTCTACTGTAAGACGATGGGGAACAAAGAGCGTGGGTTGAGGTGGGGTCTAAGCAATGAAGCGCCATCGACGAGAACGCGGGAAGACCATATTGACGGTTGTGTTAGTTTGGCAAATTTCTTTATAGGTAACTAATTCGATTATCGATACTACTCATTAATCAGTACAGTTTTAGTTATTGTATTTTCGAAGTAAAAATATAAATTACTAGCTGTTATCCGCTCTTATATTAATGTACAGCCGAAGTTACTGAACCTAGAATATTGAAATATGCAGGTAGGTTCTTTGTATATCGTAAATACGCATCAAGAAAGGGAATCAGGAATTCCCACTTCCAAGGCGAGAAAATAGGGGTTTGAAGATTGTATTCCATTTCGTCAGTTTTGAAGTTGAAAACCTGAAGTTTCGGGTTATTGAAAAAGTATTGTAACTATTTGTTTAAAATGCAAAAGTTGATGTGACAAACTTTGTGGGATAAAATCGGATATCATTCACATTAGGGCAAGTGTTTTACGGCGAAACATCGATGTATACCAGTGAGGATGGCAGTGTTCCATGTAAGTGCAATTTGTTACCATTCATTTAAAGTAGATCTCATGTGAATTATATCTGATTTCATTCCATAACGAATGTTTGGAATACAAACTGAGTAGAGAAAAGTATCTTTTGTATAATTCAGTGTTCATATAAAAGTAT
>WOGP01001342.1:0-19478 GCA_015342065.1 Leptinotarsa undecemlineata | reverse complement strand
AATTCATTAGTCTCTCTAAGTATGCATACTCAAAGATTTTTGAAAAACCAGAGGGTACAGTGATAGGCCTGTAATTTTCTAAAAGATGAGCGTCAGATTTCTTATGAACTGGTACAACTTTACCAATTTTCAGTTATTATAATTTTAATTTATGATATTGTATCAACTTAAAAATTTATGTACATAATCATCCATGTCCCTGAGAACTGTTTCATCAATTTCATCACGATATTGCGAAAACTGGATACAAAAGAACGGCTTGGCGGTGCGCAATATGGAAATTATTCTTCGGCTTCTTTGGAAAGGCCAGTGACTGTCGTGAAATAAAAAAGTAATGGCAAATAGGAGGGCTGCGGAGGTTTATAATTTACCAATAATTGATATAATGTGCAATAAAATTAAGGGAATTCTAACCCAGCAGTCCCCGGAGGATAAGCAGCTCTGAATAAGGATAAAGAACTGAGCTTTTCACGAGGAACACAGAAGGCGGCAAAATTGGGGTGCCCTCTCACCAGACCAGATATCTAAGTTTTGGTCAAACAATTCCTGGAAAGTAAGGGAAAAATAATAAAAATTTCAAATATAATATGCCTGGTCTCGGTTGGCTTTACAATTTTTTGAAGAGGTATCGTTCCTTTACTGAACGTATCTATGAAAATATAAAGCGTTGCCGGACCGAACTGAGCTCAGGCGTTATTGATGACTATTTTGACAACTTAATACGAAGCATCGATACTGTCTCTCCATTGAACATGGTGAATTATGATGAGTTCAATCTTACAGACGTTCCAGATAGAGCAAGAGTGGTTTGTTAGGAACCAAGGCGTCCCACAGCAGGACTAAGAACGGATGGTTTGAAAGAGTTATATACAAAGACTGGTTTGAAAAGATCGCACTGCCATATTTCAATGGATATGAGGGCAAAAAAATTCTGATTGGAGAAAATTCATCCAGTCATCATCCTATTTGAGTGATAGAATAGTGCGAGCAAAATAATATTGAATGTTTGTTCGAAGTGTTGCCACCACCGATACATTTATAGCAGCCCTGAAACGATTTGTGTTCCGTCGCGGTCGAAAGTTATTCCACTATCGAGTCCGCACTACAGGGGGTTATTGGAAGTTGGGACTGATCGGAAAAATCTCACCTTTGTAGAATTCTCGGCGACCAAATACACTTACTTATGAGGAGTTCAACACATTACTGATTGAATTTTGAAGTCGATATCACTGTGTCCTACTAGCTCTCTTCCAGCTCTCACTGCAGGACAAGTATCAACTTTAGAGCCGTTCACCTGACGATGACCTCTACAATTATCCCTGAACCGTTTGTCTCCATCAAGTTTTTTGGCCTCGATGGCGAAAATAGTAGCTACAGCGAGGAAAGTGAACGAAACCCTCTGCAAATGTTGAGCTCGGGTCAATGGTCCTGATTGAAAATGATGCTATGCCACCTTTGCGTTATCAACTAGGTCATGTCAGTAATATTCATCCGGGTCCTGACGGTATAGAGCGGGTTGTCACTGTCCGTACTACCAAAGGTACATTTAAGACGTCCAGTGGTGAAGATTTGCCCTTTGTCTCTGGATAACTCAGACTGAAATGCAAATGCATTTTGGTGGGCGATTATTTCTGCACCAGTTTTCTTTTTTTTTTTAGTTTTATTTGTTCACATTGCAGAATTTGTATTCAACGCAGAATTCGGCTGTGTTTTCTATTCTGAAATGTAGAAAAATATTTGTCGGTTGCTGAAACTGCAACAGAGTAATAGACTCATGACAGAAAGCATCTAGGTTTTATAGAGTTCCTACTGAATAAAGTGGAAAAATTGCTGGCCAGGTATTATTGTGTCATCCAACAGGTTCTTTCGTTCATCATCCTCTAACCAGAAGTTTCTCTACAAGCCGCTACTAGAGCCGACATACAATCAGGTGAGAATGACAGCAAATAATCACCCTCGATTTTTTTGTCTCTTGAATGGAATTATTTTGGAGACTCCATCAAATCATACAATCCTACATTATACTACAGTCCATGTACATGTCATTAGTAGATTTCCATTGTCCAATATGATATAAAATAATTTGAAATCTATGAAAGAATTAAAAAAAATTAAAAGATCAGCTACAAAAATAACAATTATATAGTAACTTTACCAGTGAAGTGACTTGGTATTTATTTCATTGTAATTTCAGTAATTTTGTTAATATCATTGTTTTTTAGCTAATCTTTACAATTTTATCAATCCTTCCAAGGATTTCAAATAATTTTATACCATATCAGATAATGGAAGTCCAAACTAATAAAATATATCATGAAACATTGTCAACCACCTTCGAACAATACAGTCCACTTATCTGATAAAGCTACACAAGGCTTCACCACACATTCATCATACAAATCGTAATTATGTTTAAGAACCGTCGAGTCATTAAGTTATTTCGTGTGTGCTCAGTGAATGATAATTACACCATTACCATTTTTCTTTCAAGTGTTACTTTTGAAAAGAGAGCACGATATACACATATCTCTTCTTCTAACCGTAATTTTCAATTTCCAGTTCAGACACACATTTGCTGCAGTTCGCTGAAGACATTTATCTCGAATGAGTTATGTTTGTCTCTCTGCAGGAAACATGTGGTTGCAACGGGTTTATTCCATCAGGTGTTAGAAATACACTTTTTGATGCGTTAGACTTCATGCTGTAGAGAGTTATTATATCCATTTATTTTCAATTAAGAGACGTACTTGGAGGGTTTCTTTTTTAGAAGCAGCCTACCATTTCTCAGCCAATAAGCAACATGTCCGAGAACGAAATATTTATTGCATGCATAATAATTTCTTACACTGAGAAAAAATTCAAATGAATCTGCTTGCCAGCATAACATAACTGATCGATAGGATTGAAAATCGATACATTTCTATGTTTCAGAGGACTTGGTTACTAATGAAATAAAAAGATTCGAAATTGAGATATTTGAACAATTCATATTGAAAATATGTTGTGAGACTCTCTAGCGCTACCGCATTTCTACCATGGATCTGATCGCATATCATTTACAGCAGAACTGAAACGACTTGAACAACATCTAATAGCGTGTAAGTTCTAGGAAATATTCAAGTCAGATACCAAACCCAAAATTCTGAAATTCAGAACTGACGCACACAATCCGAGCATTCGTCAACAAACAGTTTTCACGATCACAAAATATTCCGAAGGAAAATACTGCCGTTATTTCTTCTAAAATTTTACATCATGCATCAATAATATCTATAAAATTGATATTTCAAATTGAAAGGGGTATACTTAGAAAAGAATATTTTTTGTGAAAGAGATATTTCGGCTCTCAACTTCTCCAACTTTATATGAAAAAAAAGTGGTAATTTTCGAAAAGAAGACGAAAAGCAATCAATCCAAAAAAATCGAGTCCATACCAAGATTTGTAAATTATGCAAATGTCATATTTTCGAAAAACTGTAAAAAAACTAAATTTGTACTAGAGAGCTAAAAATTGGTATATGGGTAAAAAAAATTAAAAAACAATCATCTTTTCTCATTACCGATTTTCGGAATTTCGAGCAATAACTGCTTTTCTGAACATTTTTTGGAAACAATGTCAAATTTGACAGGGAAGAAAAATCACTTGATCGGTCATTCTTGCAGAATGTGTTGTATTCAACGCAGAATTCGGGTGTGTTTTATATTAGAAATATATAAAAATATTTTGTCGGTTGCTCAAACTGCAACAGACTAATAGACTTGGGACAGACAGCATCTAGGTTTCAACCTAGTAACTTTCAGACACAAACTGGAAGAAATGCCCTGTCTAAGCTTCATACTTTCATGAAAACAATGAATTATACAAAAAATACTTCACTTTGTATTTCAAACACTCGTAGAATTGAATCAGATATCATTCACAGTATTGGTATAGTCGAAGTAAACGATATTGTGCATACTTGAAGCTGTTGGCGCTCTCAAAGGCAAAAAAAATTATACAGAGAAATGATTTCGCTGCCAACTAATCCACGTGGACTAAAGAATTGGCGGTTTGTATTGGATAATTTTTGCTAACCGAGTTTTATGATTGGCTGAAGAGTCAAAAATTGAATTTGAAGTCCTGTTACGGTGACCAATATAATGCGAGGATGTTTATAGCCTTCGTGTTGTTAATGTTCAGTTCAGGAACTGATCGCGATTTGAATGTTGAAATTCGATATCGGTGCAGTTATAATTACTTAAAATTTTTGTTATCAGTTTGAAATGTGGCGGCCTTGGGCAAGTACTAATAGGAATTACGGGTGTGATAACAACGTAGCCATTTTCCTGTGTAGTGATTTCAACAGCGCAGGTGAACAATGCGAAAAAGAGATACCAGTGAATAAGATTCGTATGCATTTGAATATTGAAACACCGAGAGTATGTCTCAATATACAGGATGTTCCTTAAACACATGCTAATATTCAAGGAGGTAATTCTTACACCCATTTTAAGGAAAAAACGTCCTATGGATGTATGTCCTAAACGCCTTAACTTTTGAGATACAAGGTGGCAAAGTTTTCAAAAATAATCAGTTTTTTAACTGACTTAACACGAGACAGTTACAAGAGGGTGGACTGATGGTTCGAGAATGTGTAGGCCTAACATTCCTGTAAATGAAGGATCGCGACTAATCATTGTGCATTGCGGAGGAAGTAAAAGATGGGTCCCGAATTCTTTGAAATTATGTGGAAAAAACTTCGTGGCTACTTCGAAGGGTACAAAATAGAAATCCATGAATAAACGAATATTTTTTGGTAAAAAGGAGAATTTACCTAATTTTTTCGACAGACAGCGTATAGAGTTTATTTGGAATCAATTGTTTTTCGCTTTCTTTGCGAGTCTCCCTCATTTTTTGAATAAATATGGGAAAGTAGAAAGCCCAACTGTATTATGAATTACATCTCTATTGTTACATGATACAAGCCCCATATTTCCTGCTTTCCTGGTTTTATTTTCCTTTTTTGCTAATTAAAATTCTACTTTTCGTCGGTTGAAAACTACTTTACAACGTGACGGGTAATTGAAAATGTTTCGCAAGGATTACATACAACCAACGAGAAACAAAAGCCTTTAGAACTGCGAGATACGCGGCTCGTATCATTTTTAAAATCCGGCAATTCGAAAAAGAATGATGGCCACAAATTAGTCGGAATATGTTTCCAGGTTGCGTCCGGAAGGATTATTTAAACTTGATGCGAGAGAAGGGTCAGTACTGATTGAAGTGATGGTTCATTATTTGAATATAGTTTTTGACTTGCCAGTCTTCATGGCGCTTCTTTATTAACTTGAAATATTTAAATTAATTTTTCATGGGTGTGACTTGACGATAATATAGAATATTTTGGTGAAGGCTTAACGTTTTGGATGATTATTTTGGAGTTTTGAATATTAACGCTGAAGTTTAAATCTTCCAGAGCTTTAACTGAAATTTTTCAGGAGAGAAAACTTTTCATTTTTGGATCAAGGATTCGAAAGTAAGGCGGTTTTTGAATTGTTGTAAGTTTGGACTTCCATTGTCTGAAAAATTGTTAACAGATTTGAAATCTATGGAAGAAAAACAAAATGAAAATTTGAGAAAATACAAAAGATAACAGGAGAGAACTATTCGGATAGATTGAGTAAAAAAATAATATCAAAAACCGGTAAAACTTGTACAAATAAACTGAAGGAATTGTAGAAAATTTAAATAAATGAATATTGAGTATGCAGGAAGCTTTTTCATGTAAAATATTACTCATATTAAATTTTATCATTCTCAATGGTGTACTTCGAAGTTTGGGGACTGTTTTATCTCTTCATCAGCAAGACAAAACATCAATTTCTTCCATAACATTACGATTTTATAATATCGGAAGAAACAAATCTGCTGCCCAGGGCCGTAGTGAAAAGAAAAACCAACGGGGGAGGAAATTCAAATTTTTCCAACCCCACCAGCAAAATTTCCCCACTTTCGAAAAATTCCTTTCCCTATCATCATCAAATAAAATTCATGTCAAAATTTCGAAGTAAAAGTTGAAATATCTACTTTGATGTCGTTTTCACGGCTTTGAATTCATAAACAAACGATAGAAAAATACTCATTTTATTACTCTTTCTAAGTATACAATTATGCCCTTCTCAACTTTTCATAACTATTACATTTTGAAACAATGTATTGTTGTTGAAAAATATTTATTTTTTCATCAAATTTCTATTTTAACCTCTTTCAAGTAGTCTCCTTCAGGTATAATACAGTTGTGACAGAGTTTCTTTCAATCTCAAAATCGCTCTCTCAGCGCAGGGAGGCAAATCTGGCGAATACGGTGGCTGAGGCATGATTACGGTGTTGTTTTTGTTCAAAAAAGTACAAACAGGCTATGACGAGTAAAAAACTGTATAAAACAGGTAAAATGGTTCGTATCACATCTTTCTGATCGTGCCCAGGCTGTCAAGATTCAATATTCGAATGAGAATCATAACGAAACTGATCGAAGATCAGTTGAATAATGACACAGGTGTTCCCCAAGGATCAGTTTTGGGGTCAATCCTTTTCATTCTTTGTATCAATGAGTTGCCGTTTGTTTCGCAAAACACTCACTTGTTTGTGTGTTGATGACTCTTCTCTCCTATTTGAATCAAATGATTTGCCTGAATTGCAACAAAATATACAAGTTATCCCCCATTAAGATAATTCAAACGCCCCTCATTTCCAATGTTCAAATGAACCCATGGAATATGTCAATTTAGCTAAAAAACATGATTGAAATGGTCCGTAGGCCAAAAAATCTTTTCTTTCTATTTATTTTTTCTCAGCTTACTATTTGATGAAAAATTCTGAAAAAATTCTTGGAAATAGGTGATAATAACCCGTTTAAAATATTTTTTCTGGTTCCCGAAACCTCCAACCTACCTAGGAACCTATGCGATTGTATTTCAAGCAAAATGATTGCTGTTGCCACTAGGTATATCGTTGAGTGATTATGATGATTGTAACCATGGATACTGAAACATTCTACATTTTCTCTATCAACCAATCTTTTCTTTACATTTTTACTGAAAAATATTTGTACATGTAGAAGAGCTGATTTTCTACAGATACTAATTATTTCAATATTACAAGTTTCAACCTGATTGATAAACTAAGGATGAAATCACAATCATCAGATCTTACAATATTGAAGCTACTCTTAAAACCTTTGTTAACAAACAAAATTTTGTCGATTCCACTCTAGAACTTCTGATATTAAAATTTGACTCGCTTGGCACCTCGAACTTTAAGACTTTCGCAGAAGCTTTTGAAGAAAAAACCCTCCAACTATTTCTATCATTGAAAAAGCATATTAATCTCATGGAATATTATCCAGGACCAAGTCTCAATTGTGCTCGTCCACTTCGTTTTTATTGCCTTCCAACGCTTTTACTGGGAATTTCTTTGTTCGTCCCTGTCTTCTCTTTGGAAGTTTGTTAATTAAAATATGTACCTACCTGGAATTAGTGCTTTATTAATATCATTGTGTTTGATCAGGCATGGCTCAGATGCTAGAACAGAAATTGAATATACGGGATTTGTCTTGCTATAAAGTATTTCATTTCAAATTTTACGTTTTCTAAGGGAGACATTTTATGATAATAGAGAGTGTTCCCAGAGATACCCAGACCAAAGATTAGAACTGTCTTGGTCCTCAAAATAGTCATTAACTGTCAACATCATTGGAAAAATTTTAGACCACTGTCCGGGGGGGCTAAATCTAGCAAATAGGGTGCAGAGGTAGCAATTCAGACTTCAATTAGTTAATTTTGGTCGCTTAAACTCTGCTACCCAATATTTCACTGCTGTTAACGAAGCAGTAGACTCACACTGAGTAAAATCCAGTTCAGCTTTTTTATTGGTTGGGTTGATGCTTTTCAAACGAAAGTATTGTACCACATAACGATAAGCTACTTTCTCCATTTTCACAAATTTGCTGAGAGTGTTCGCTATTGATGGCTGCCAAACAGATACTAAACAACGCAGCGTCTTCCTAAACAACGCAGCGTCTTCAAACTTGAAACATATTCTTTATAGATCCTGTACTTTCTAATATCGCGATGTTTTTCAAATAACTACCATCATCTTTAAGGCAGGCCGTGTACTTCTGGGTAAACCTGGATATTATCCAGATGCTTCTCTATTTGATCAACTCCCATGGAGAATGTTCCTCCTGACGAAAATCATGTAGGTTTCATAAAAGAGCTCTAAAACAACGCATTTTGAACTTATCATTTCAACCTTTTTCTTTAAAAAATCATTTAAATACTTAAAAAATAGGAATAAAATAATGCATTCGACATTTAAAGGGATTCGTTTCTATTTCACCATTTGGCAAGATAGGTTATAGCTAATAAAGGACAATCAATCTGTTACCTGTATGAGACAAACAAAGATGACATATTTCAGAGGCGTGCTGTTCTGTTTACTTATGTTTCGAGACATTCTGTGACATATGACATTTTGTACATCTAACCTATCTGCCTCTATATAAATAAATAACCAAACAACTGTTGTTTGTGTGGCTTGTGGAGATGGCATTGAACTATAATTTATATTTTGTCTTATTTGTTGATTTATAAAGATAATTTTTGTTTTTTAAAGTAGAATATCTAGGTACGTATAAATTATTTCAACTTGATATAGGCGCTGTTGCCAATATGTGAATTAGAAACAAATCCCTTTCAAAATCAAAATCCAACATTTGAAATTTCTACTAGACACTGAAATATCCGTCATCACTCATTGGCAGTGTTACCATACTGAAGTAGCTCAGTTCAAACAAAGTCTGTTTGAGATTTCGAAGAAAAAGGCTAAATTATCTCTTCCTAGTACAACATAAAGTTAATATCATTTGTGAACATACCATCCGTAATAATGAAACACAAACCTGTTCTTTGTAGTTGTTGAATAGCTTCAATGGAAAATCCTTACAAAATCAGCTGCGTTGTTTCCTCAAGTTCGTAATTCTCGCTCGTTTTGCCTTGGGCCATTCATGAATGCTTTATTTGCAATTTTAAATCATATTTCGAAAGATTTTCGATAATTGGGAGTTTTTGTATTTGCACAGTTGTTCCAAAGCATGTTCAATATACATAATGATTGGGTTTAAGTAGGTCATTATTAGATTTGCTCCTCTTGTTAGAAATGTATGGGTAAATATACTGAAGGTTACGAATGAACTGACCAACATACTTGATGAAATCGGATAAAACAATCCATGAGAAAAATCAGTTAATTTTGTACACTACGGACTTCACTGGAGACGCGTTTTGCGCAGAAGATGATGCCAACAGTATTTTTGTTTTGATGTGGAAAGCAATTGAATCAAAATATTCAATAACAATAGTTGGATTATTGACCAAAGATCAGTGTGAGCAGTTTAAATGGCTCTTGCCTATATTTAATAAAATTTTCTAACTGAAAAGTAATTAAAGTAAAAGAAAGGTTTTGGATTTCTACCTCTCCATCAATACAAAAAAATGTGGGAATATTTCAAAATGAACTCTTCACAAGGATGCGTAGATCATGCAAAGAAGTAACTCTCAGTCACAAACTGTAGAGAGTTTATTCAAAGAAAGAAAGTAGTCAATTTTAGAAATTAATTACTTTCTTTCTTTATCTGAAATATTCCCCCATTTTTTGTATAGAACACGAGGGCCGGCTATTAAATAACGCGCCTAGAGGGCGCCCTAAAAAGGTGGAGAAAAAAGCAGTAATTCGTTGGATCTCTGCAAATATTTTCTATTCACGTACCAAAACACGTTATCGTCACTATTATAGTAATTGTGCAGTAGCGGTTTGAAATGAACGTTTTTTTTCTCGCACCGAAAACCATGTGTGACGAAAAACAGAAGCAACGCATCAATCTCAATTTTCTCGTTAAATTGAAAAAACTCCGTCTGAGTGTTATGAATTGTTGTACGAGGCCTATGGGGACAATTCTCTATCACGTGCGCGTGTTTTTATGCGGTGTAAGCGCTTCAGTGAGGGCCGAGAGAGCACTGAAGATGACCAGCGCCTAGGTCGCCCTGTTACTGTTTCAACTCCGGAAACAGTGATAAAAATCAACCAAATTCTGCGTGCAGTTCGTCGAATGCGCATCCGGATGATTGCAGAGGCTAAAACGGCGATAAAGAAACGATTAGATAAATTTTACACGAGAAATTACACATGACAAAAGTCTGCGCGAAGTTGGTGCCAAAAAACCTGACTCCTGACCAAAAGCTCAACTCAGTTTTCTTTGAAAGATTAAAATAAGATCCCAGACTGATGAAAAACATTATTATTTGCGACGAAATGTGGATTTTTCAATATGATCTTGAAACAAAGCGTTAATCGATGCATTGCAAGGCGCCTGAATCGCCCAGAATCAAAAAGCAATGATGTCCAAATCAAAATACAAGACAATGTTGATGGTTTTTTCGACAAAAACGGTATTGTGATGACTGAATGGGTTCCAGAGGGTCAGACTGTCAACCAGACTTATTATTTGTCAATTTTGGCAACACTGCGAGAACGAGTTCGTAAGAAATGGCCCGAGTTGTGGAAGAGCAACTCGTGGATTTGCCGATATTTGGCCGATAAACGCACTCCAGTGTTGGAACACGCGCCTTACTCGCCAGATTTGGCACCGTGCGACTGTTTTCGTTTCCGAAGATAAAATCTGTTTTGGAAGGAACCCGATTCGAGTCGATGGAAGCGGTATAGCAAAAAATGACAGAGCTCCCAAATGCCTTCACCAAAGAAGACTTCCAGCACTGCTTCGATCAATGGAACAAACGTATGGAAAGGTGTGTGGCGATGGGAGGGAAGTATATTGAAGGGGAGCATTCGAATGTGGAATAATTTTTATGATAAAACACTTTTTGGTAACCAGTCTCGTTATTTAATAGTCGGATCTTGACTCCAAGAATATTTTTATTGGTTGGATTCTTCCAATCTCTCCACATACAATTCAATAGCATAAATTCCCGCTTGAAATACAGTCGCATAGATTCCTAGGCAGGTTGATATCTCTGTCCTGAGTCTCCGACTGAAAACACCTGCACCAGAACCTGAAGGTGTTTTTGTTCCATCTGGGAACCAACAACCCAATCGAAACAGATGACAAACCAATTTGATACTTGTAACTTCAACAAAAAAGTCGTTATCAATTGTCAAAGTTTGAAAATCCCTGTTGGAGGACATTATATTTGATACTTCACGCGAAAACCTGAATTTGTCAAATCTGCAAGACGCAAATGTTTGATGATAATAATCTCAACTCTAAATTGCTCCCATGTGAAACCGGCACGGCTCGCCATTATATGAAATACTTACTAGTCCTTCTATTTCAGCTCGAAGCAATGCTTCCGATCTTTCTCTTCTTTTTCTTCCTCGTCCAATCTTCGTTCGCCAACCTGGAGGAATCCTACCACGAAACTCCGGACTCCTACAGCTACTACCCCGATGATCTGGACTCTGATGACAACGAAATCGAAAATCGCAACAGCCAGTTTCTGCGGTTAGCCAGAAGCGAAAGAAACTTTGACGAGTACGAAGAGGAGGACGGTCCGATGATCGGGAAGAGGAACTTGAAGAACGATCACTTCATAAGGTTCGGCAGGAGCAGCCACGACGGATGTTTGAGATTGGGGAGGGATCTAGAGAAGAAGACTCACGATAAGGGGTTTCACTTGAGATTTGGTGAGTGTCTCGGAGCTTTCGATAATCTTTTCAGGTTGTGAGCATTGACAATAGAAGCCGCTTGGGAGGCTTGATCACCACTGACAAAATTCTGCTCTTCATTTAATAATAGTAATAATTGATTATTGACAATAAGTAGGACAAGATGTACCTGGTATGAATGATACAGACAATTCTTGAATTCTCAATATATTTTTACCTGCTGCTTATAATAGGTTGTCTGAAAAATACTGAATTGAACCAAAGCGCACCAGAATGAATTTGAGTTCAATGTTTTCACAAAACCTAGCTATACAGATACAGACATCAATATTCCAAGTGATTCTTTCCATCCATTGTATAAGTTTGAAAGCTGTAAATTCAAGTACTTAATCAAACCAAGTACCAAGTACCAAGAATAAAAGTGGTAAAAACATAGAAAGTTTCATTTCTCTCTTTTCTTCATTAAGTCATGTTCCATTTGCTACCTTAGTTAAAATTAATGATAGGTACGGCACTGGCCAGCAAAGGTCTTAACGTAATCCAATAGGAATTTAGTTGGGAGAGTCTATACCTGTGCGATTGCTCGCCATCACGTTTGGCGCTTGCTATACGTTTGTTATTGGATGCCGTAATCAAATTTTATCATGATAGGAATGTTTGGTGTAATCTTAAACTTCATAAATATGTCTCAAATCGCATCAGTTTTTCTCGAGGCTGATGCATTAATGCAAGATATCTCACAGAGGTTAGTCTCGCAGATATTTCTCGTTCTTCCACGGTGAAATATTTGTTTCACTTATATACGTTTTTCTAGCCAAGAAGCAAAATCTTGCGTCTATCGATAAAAATGACACAAATCAGCCATTACCGTAAAAATTATGGATAGAGATACGATAACCAATAAACTTTGTGAACTTCATCAACCTCTCCTCGCTTTCTCAATGTCTATTTATTCGCTGCACTTTATATTCCACGGTTTCCCGCAGGAACGGCAGGAGGACAGCAGGAAAGATGTAACAAGCAGTAGGGCAATTAACGGTGGTTATTGTCGAGCTGGCAGCACAATGTATTTCGTTCGGATTTCTCGTATGATACTACGAAATGTCAGATGCAACGTCCTAAGGAGCGGTATATCACCGTTAGTTGGTTAGTTTCGGGTTGCTGATATACAGGGGAAGCAGAAACGTTGGAATACAATTGCTTTTCACTTCGAACCTCAAAGATCAAACTGAAAAGTAACCATTAAGATATAGAATGTCTCTGCCAATATTCTTTTGAAACAAGCTGATAATGATGCTGATGTCCTCATCATTGGAACTGCAATTCAGTAGGACCAATATTACTGTCAGAAGAGATGTGGATTTGGACTATTTGAAAGCTGGGAAAGCTCAAACTCAAACAAACATATATTTGTCACAAAGTTTAACTGCATACTCAAAATGACGAGCTTATACTTTATTCCTACATGCCTTTGAATATTAGATACGCAGTAGATCAGTTGGTGGAGGGGGGTGGAAGCTCATTAACATCGAGGAAGTCGCGTAGTGATCATTTTCATTTTTAGTTCTGCGTGGAAAACTGTTTTCACTCATTTCCTACCTATCAATACACGATTGTTTTACTCTGTAAATACTACAAAAAACAAAAAAAATGCAAATTCTTGTGTACAACTTCTTTGGAATCATCGTGTATCTGCGTTACTACTCTACAACAACGGTAATAAACGTTTCTGAAAGTATTTCTGTTTCCAGGCCGAAGCATCCAAGAAAAACCCCGTTCCAAGCGACAAGCAACCCCAGACAAGGTTCCCAAACGCACGGATGCCTACCTCAGATTCGGCAAGAGTTCAAACTTCATGCGCTTCGGCAGAAACCACCAAACCACCCCCCTCTCTCACAACAACGCTAAAGACCGACTGGTTTTAGTCAACTCCGCAGTCATCGATCACCTTCCACTCAGATCTTTCGAAGAATTGAAAGTACCCGCGAACTCACCCCTGGCACTGCTTCTCGCTCAGCTGATGGCTCGTAGGCAAGAACAAGGTCAACGCTGGGATACCTTTCTGTAAGGCAATCGAGACGACTGGAGTTGCAACACAAGGCCTAAGCATTTCGAGCCTTATGAACTCTTCTATGGCGTTTCTTAACTAGTCTAAATATTTCTGTGGACAAACAGCCACAGAACTGGCGATTATCTGTTTGACAGGTGACAAGCTACTGTTCCATGTGTTACACACCATCTTGCTGTCTCTGTTTCGTGATCATTTGTTTCCTACATGGCCTGTTATACGTCTATTATTAACTTGGTATGATTAGTTGTGGCTGGACAACTCATCGTACCTTCCATGATTTGCCTTTGTTCCTATTGTAATACTCGATGGATTTTGCATAATTGATGTAAATATTCAATCTCTTCATGTAAGGCATTACTTGCGAAAAATGATATGTTTCGTAAAATAAAAGTTGTAAATTTTATTAGTTGTTTTATTTTTTCGAAAGCCTGCGTTGTATTTAGTTACTAGAGGTTAAGTAGATTAAAAATAATACTCTTTTATGTGATATAATTGGTCAATACTTAGAATCTGGTTAAAAGTGACTCCTTCAAAAGTTTGTGGAAAATATCATGAGGAAATTGGTTGAGTAGAGCTTAAAAATATATGGATTTTTGGGAAGGGTTTTGGCTTTCAACTTCTCCATCTTTATACAAAAAAATGCTGTAATCTTCCAAAAGAAGGAAAAGGCAATTGGTTTCAAAATAAACTCTACAAAAATATGTGTAGAAGAAACAGCCCTCTTGAAACAACTACATTCAAATGAACATTGAATTACGCGGAAGTACAAAAACACTTTTTCCTGATACAGATTCTGTGAAACATTTTCTTCTTTACGAATCAATAGACAATTGTCCTGAAAATCTTGAGAAGAAAATTGAGTTAGATAATTTAGGAAACACTTGCTACATGAATAGCAGTTTACAAGTTTGTTCATGACGAAGAATTTCGAAAACGAGGTTTTAATGATGAACGATAATGTTTCCTACTTATTCACCTCATTCATGTAGAGGAGACAAATTGTTTGAGATACGAAAGAGATTGTTTCTTCTTCTCAGTGATACGTCAGTGTTAAGAATGTTCTTAATATTTCTGGACTTTTTCTAGAGTTTCAGAATATAAAAACGTCTTTGGATTCCAAATGGCATAACCATATTCCAGCTTAGAACGACCAATGGAGTTAAATAGTAACAAATAAGTATCGTGATTGAATTCACGGCTAGATCTTAAGATAAATCTCATTTTTCTATAACATTCAGATACTAAGTATCAGAAACTGAACACACCAGTAAAAATGATCCCGAGATTTTTCATTTCATTGATTCTCCGTAAATTGGTACGATTAATGAAATAGTCCTTGATAGTAGGTGACGTATCTCGTGTAAAACTCATTATTTTGCATTTAGCTTCGTTGAGAGATAGGTCAGATACTGAAAAGTAAGTAGATAGATTATTGAGATCATCTTGAAGCATATCTTCTAAACAGCTTGAGATCATCGGCATTTAGGAGAAATTGAGAATGCCCGATATACCGAGAAATGTCATTAACAAATAACACGAAAAGGAGAGGTCCCAAAATCGAGCCCTGCGGAACTCCCAAAGTAGCGATGAATTTGAAGGAGGATACGTTGTCAAACTATAAGAACTGTATTCTGTTGGTTAGATAGCAGTGAAAGAAATCAAGTGTGTTGTTTGTGAAACCGAATGCTTTTAATTTCAGGATCAAAACTTCGTGGTTAACATTCCATCCGTAACAAAATTACTGAATGCGCATAAATTGGTAATGGTAGATTTATTACAAATAAAGCCATGCTGTTGGTCGATTATTACTGAGTCCACGTGATTGTATACTCGATTATATATTACCCGTTCAAATATCTTTGACAAAGCTGGTAAGACTGTTATAGGTCTGTTGTTTCTTACATTGTTCTTATTGCCGTTTTTGTGTATGGGGGTAACATTGCCAATTTTGAGAAAGCTTGGAAAACGATTTTCTTTCAGAAAAAGATTGAATATCAATGTCAGTGGTTGCTTTAACAAGGCACTGTAGTTCTGGCGTTGAATCTGGTTATTATTACGTCTTGGCCAAAGACAAAACGGACTGGTTTAAGTTTGACGATAGTCGTGTCACGAAGTGTTCTGGCGAAGAATTAAATTTATTGGAGCCTCTGGAGACACCCTACATTTTGTTTCATGAGAGAGAGGACATTGGCAGATTCAGATCTTCAGATGAAGTAGTGCTGCAGGTTTTTCAGGGTTTTCCTGCAGCTGAAAAAGCAAATGCGCCACTTGAATCGATGAATTCGCCCCGGAGAGCCAATTAATTTTTATTATTGTTTTATAATTTCACAGTTTGTATTTTGGGAGAGTTAAAATTTTTAAACTGCTCTTTTTCCTAGAAAGCTACAACTTTTTTCCAAAAAATTGATCTCTCCTAACAATATATGTCTTTCAATTTATATGGATTCAATATTAGAAAGTTAGTATAATTTGGCATTCTTGATATGACTTTTATATTCAGTATATTATTGAATGCATTGAATTCCAAAATGTTGAATGAAATTTTTTGACAAAACATAATAGAGAATAAAAAAAAATTCTTTTGTTTGAAAATTTTTGATTGAAATTAGAAATTGAAAAGTATTTGTTTCTTTGTTTTTATTGAAAATACTGATATAAAAGTAAGTACATAGCTATAAGAGTATATATACTACATATACAAATAGGATCAGAAAATACATAATAGACACAATTATCGTGTAATTCGAAAAAAAAACAGTTTTTGTACTCAGACTTCAATATTTTCAAACTAAACTATCTGAATGTATACTTTATTATACAGCCAACAAATTCGACAATAATTAGAACCATCAAAGTGAATATTTTCCCAAATCTACATATCTATAATGGTCTTTTTTGACTAGTTTGATATAGATGTATAGGAATCATCTCAAGCCAACTGCATCTCCTGATCTACTACCAAGTGATTTTTCTTTACGGTATAGTGGCTGTATTTTCACTATTCCTATCTACATAAAGCTCGAAAAATATTCATGATAATCACAACTCATAAGTGAGCAAAAAACTATACCACTAGTCTTATATATATATATTAATAAAAACGACGTGGGTACATATACAAATATAAATAAAAATTATACGTAACTCTCAACTCTTCAGACTTTGCACGATTATATCAGAAAAACCACTGGCATTCAAGAAGACTTCTCTTCGATTTATGGCACTTCATTCAATCATCTTGAATAACGAACAAGAGAAAATCATCCCCAGAATCTGAAAATTAACCAGAACAATTTCATTAACATCAACATAATTCACAATATACTACATTTACAATGATTACACAAGATTTAACTGAGTTATTACAACTGCTAAATGCAGTAAAACATTCGCACAACCTCATGCCTTCCTATTAATAATCAAATGGTTTCCCACATTACAAACTTTTGTTCCTTTGGCAATTTTGCCGAATGGTAGGCAGCTATACAAATGGCAATGGCATATTTTCTAATTGTCAACTATCATTGCAAACTTACCATCAAAAAAGAAACTACGATCCCAGCAGTTCCCAGTACTACAGCATACTTCTTCACGAATTCTGTGGTGACAGGCAGACACCCAGGAGTGAAGATAGTGAAAGAATTGTTGTTTTCTCCCAGTTGTTGGCAGGAAACCCGTCTCCCAGCAGACGTCATCTTACAGCAGGACTCAGGAATCCTGTTCTGCCAGTCCTTTGGTCCATAGATGCCACAACACTGCAATCTGCGAGTGATAGTATATTGGACAATTATCATGAACTATTGAAACTTGAGTCAACGAACACATATCGTTTTTATTGAAATTACGAGTGAATAAGGTTTGTTTAGGTCTCTAAGAAAATGATCTTTTAATTATAAGGATTGACCCTCTTCGGGAAATATTTAACAGAATCTATAGCGAGTACTATTGTAAATATTGTGTATTTACCTGGTTTGGGTTTCATCCCAAGCTTCAGTGATTGGTCGATAGTTTCCATAGTCTCGTAGAGAGCTCTCCATGCCTATCCTGATGGTGGTTTGTACTTTTTCTCGAAACACGTATCCCAGAATGCCTCCCACGAACATTGTAACGAATATAAGGAATAGGGTAATTGTGTACTGGAAGAAAGAGTGTTGTGAGTTCAGAGTTAGAGCTTGAGAATCAAAATAATCATTTTTCCAACTTCTTATCTACAAGGAGAAAATGTTCCATTCAAAGGAGGAAAAAAATGGCCTCTTATTTCTTCAAAAGTAATTACAACCAGAAAATTGAAGGATGATGAGTTTAAACTAAGATGGCGAATGTAACAAATTACTTACGATGACAAGCATACATTTCACTTCCTTGATGGAACCAAGACAACCCAAACAGGAAGTAAATGTCACCAGGATTCCAGTGGCTATTATAACACAGGTCGAGCCAAAGTAGAGATTAGTTCCAAGGAGATCGTTAGCAAAAGATTTATCCACGGCGATCCATAGTCCCAAAGCCACTGCTACTGAACCTCCCAGCTGGAAAAGGATATTGAGTCAATGATGGGTTATGCAGCAACGTTGTTATAGAATAAGCATATGAAAGGTAAAGTTAAAGATTTACTTCGATAGGTTTATTTTTCCTGATAAAATTATGTTTTGAACAGAAACCTTACTTACGCAAATGATCAAGTTCACTATGAATAAACTGTATTTAATGAAATTTCCACAGCCATCCATGTTCCGGCCCCATCCCATTTCTCTGTGTGACTTAGATCCTGAAGAAAAGTAGGAAATTAGTTTTACATACGAAATTTAGGAAACCCAGGTGAAACGTATTCAGATTTTTTTTGTTTAAGTACGGTCGGTTTAGTTACCAACTCGAAACATTCAACAGGGCTGTGAATTGCTACACCAGGTGAAAAGGTGTGGCGATACAAATCTCTAAGTAGTCGCAATACTTCACGAAGTTATTTCGAAGGTCTTAGAATACTGTCAAAAATTTCTAAGACTAAACTGCTATAGTGAGACTTGGACTCATTGAAACAATGTTAACCCTGGAAAATTTCCGTTATCGTTCAACAGATTGACCTCCCCGATCACCGGATTTGAATCCCATAAAAATATTTTGATTATCCTAAATAGAAGCTATACGTAGATGAATCAGACAACCCCTGTATTTAAATTATTTGTTTCACAATTTCCAAGAAGTATTATTCATGAGTGAAATAATATTAAAACAATTAAGTACCTTGAACATCGTTTTCAATTGGGTGAACGCCATTAAAAAATGCAGATTAACTATAATAATTGTGATATGTATGTATGACCGCGTAATCGGTGGGTATTTCGTCATACTAGCATCGACAAAAAGAATATTGCAGAATAAGTGGCTCAATGCCACCACAACATTGAATCCGGCACTTTTTCAATCGTATCAGGTTTTATTGATGTTCATGTGGAGATAAAATGACTACGTGAGGGACGAATGAATGTCTCTTCACAAGCTTTTGTTTTACTTACTCTCAAGGGCATACACCTTTTAGAATGTTTTTGTCTGTAAAACTTCAAGTAGTTGGTTTCTGGTATAGTAATCTTCAAAATTCAAATTGTTATCCATTAAAAAACTTTGTATTTCATCTTTCCTCGAATTTTTATTCGGTACTTTGATGAGCTGTCGCGAATGATAGGAAGCGTT
>WOGP01001341.1:0-19479 GCA_015342065.1 Leptinotarsa undecemlineata | reverse complement strand
AATTGTAACGAATTGAAGAATTAACTGTCTTAAACTAATTTATTTTCAACAATACTTTACTAATACAACTAATTTATATGCACCATAATTAATTTATCTTCACTGTTTGATAACCTGTCTTTTAACGTACAAGTCACTTTCTAGCTATAGACTATCTCTCTGAGCGAGAATTCGATCTTAAAAAGTCCTGACAAACATTCTGGAGACATCTACCGGTTTCGGTAATAATCAGTTATTTCGCTGTGGGTTCGTCGATCGTATTCCTACGTGGCATTTGAAATAAACCGTCAGGGTCGGCTTCAGATTCATTACAATACTATATAGCTTGTTGAAATAATATTATTGGAGTTACTGATTACTTCATAAAGACACATTGTAAAAATAAATTTAGATAGCAATATGGTGAAATTAATTTTTTATATAGCTGAAAATTGTTTTATATATAACTATAACATTTGAAGGTTGCATAAGGATATATAGTAAAATAATAGATGAGGCAAATTTCAAAATTAATTTAGGGTGGTATACCTGTATGTTATACCTGTATAGCATAAATAGCGTTAGTTTAGGAAAGTTTCCAGTTTAATTTTCTTCTTGAAGATGATCACTTGGTGATCAAAACATGTGTCGAGGTATTGAAAATAACGATTTGGTGTTGGGAAAAAACTCCATTAATATTTTATACACTGGATGCCAGCATACTCAGGCATTGCAGGCAATGAAAGAGCTGATGTCAGGAACAGATCAATAACTCCAAACATTGGCTCTGAACCAGCTTTGGGTGTAGGTACCAAAGTTTTTGGAACGGAACCAGATTGGAAAATGAGTCTTAGAGAAGCATAATGATTACTGGCAGAATATACCTGGGAACAAACACGGGAAATCCTTCATAGAAGCCCATCCGAAAAGAGAACTGAACAACTGCTTTAAGAAAGCAGAGATTGGCTAAGAACAATCACATAGCTACTCACTGGACACTGTGCATTGAGAGGACTTCTAAACGACAAAGTGCTGTACAATGGAAACCTTAGCTGCAAGCATGGAAACAAAAGGATAGATGCAGTTTGTCATATTTTACGCGAATGTGCGGCACTGGATCACAGAAGGCAAACAATTCACGGACAACCCAAAATATGTCTAGAAGAATATGACATACATCTAACAAGGAAACTATACAAACTATAGTAATGAAGGCAAACAATTCACGGACAACCCAAATTATGTCTAGAAGAATATGACATACATCTAACAAGGAAACTATACAAACTATAGTAATGGGTAGGAGGAAACGAAATTAGCCAGATGACTCCCAACTATTAGAAAAAAATTGTTCATCTCACGATGATGTCAACTCGGTTGATGAAATATACATTCGATCAAAGTTATTTTATGACTATAGCTCTCGTGGAGAAACTTCATCCTTATGAGTACTAAGCACATTTCTCTTTCAATACTATTATAATAATTACTTTGATTGTCAAGTTGGCGGGAATTCGGTCAAAATGTTGAAGAAAACCAATTTCAAAATTGTCGACGTTTCGAAACTTTATTGTTTCATCTTCAGGGCCCTGAAGTATAAGAACAACACATACATATTAAAATAGAAATTTACAAAGCAGTTCTGTTAGAACCAAAATAAATTATGTAATATAACAATCGTTATAAAATAATAAACGAACACTTTACAAAAAAACCTCGTTGATGAGTACTTACAATTAGGGCCGGCTTTCGGAGTTGAAGAGTGAAGTGAATAATTTTGACATAAAATATAAATACGTTCACAGGTTTCTGAAAATCGTTGACACAGACACGAAGGGATTATTAATCTGAACTGTCTGTAAATCGTTCTTTATAATTAAAAAAAAACATCAAAGAAATGAGAATTGTATTTGGAAAAAGCAGTCGGTTAATGATTCTTGAGTTAGTTATTGTTTGATTTTTTCTATTAGATTGAAATATGAGGTGTGTAAGTTTTCAATGTCCGACCTATTGTTAAGGCATTTTGTTCCATGTTTTGTTATTTCAATCATTTCGTACTCCTGAACGAAATGATTGAAATAACAAAACATGGAACAAAATGCGTTAAGAAAAGGTCGGACATTGAAAACTTACATACCTCATATTTCAATCTAATAGAAAAAATCAAACAATAACTAACTTTAGAATCATTAACCGACTGCTTTTCCCAAATACAATTCTCATTTCTTTCATGGGTTTTTTGAATTATAAAGAACGATTCAGAGACAGTTCAGATTGTTAATCCCTTCGTGTCTGTGTCAACGTCTTTCAGAAACCTGTGAACGTATTCATATTTTATGTCAAAATTATTTACTTCACTCTTCAACTCGGAAAGCCGCCCTAATTGTAAGTACTCATCAACGTAGTTTTTTTGTAAAGTGTTCGTTTATTATTTTTTAACGATTGTTATATCACATAATTTATTTGGGTTCTGAAAGAACTGCTTTGTGAATTTCCATTTTAATATGTATGTCTTGTTCTTATACTTCAGAGTCCTGAAGATGAAACAATAAAGTTTCGAAACGTCCACAATGTAGAAATTGTTTTTTTCAACATTTTGATCGAATTCCTGCCAACTTGACAATCAAAATCATATACAACGGTCGCCATCCTACCCAAATATAATAATTACATTTAACTGGAATTCCTGTAGCAAGCAGGTTTGAAAGTTTGATAATATAAAGATATGGGGATAAAGATAAATAACATTCAAAAGTTTAATAACTTGTTCAGCTGAATCTTCTTCCATACAGTAATAAAAAATTCATTCAAGTTGTGAACGAACCGTATTGGAAATACTTTCCTTTATTATAAAATTACAAATGCGTATAACTTCAACAAATTTGATAGAAAAAGTTTTCATTTCTTGTTCGAATTTTAGTAAATTCCAATTCGAGAAATTGTCATACATATTCAAGATCGGAATTTGTAATTTCGTTGAGTAGGTTAAAAACGATCAGGTAGATTCGTTCAACAACATCAAATTAGCTTGAGATAGGTAACGCTGATTCAATTCATTTATATGTCTTATCTGAAGAAATCTCAATGGTTTGAAATAGGAATGAAAATTGTGCAATGATAACAAAGTAAGTAACACTTTTTGCAGAGAAGATGTTTTTCATGAACGATTTTTATAGATATACACATAACTCAGGATATGGAGTGTACTCCAGATCATTAAGTCTAAGCGTTAAGGGGGTACTGGGAAAAAAACCAGCGTTGTCCAAATAGAATTGGTTGATATCCCAAAAGCCTCAAAAGAAATAACCAGGAGAAGAAATTTTGGCAAAAACATAACAATCTGCACTGATAGCAGACAAGCCCTATTAGCTTTGAACAGACAACTTGTTAACTTAGGGCTAGTACTAGAGTGCCACAAATATTAAGCCAAAGCCTTGGTAGATAATAATATTATCCTGAGGTGGGTTAAAAGGCAGGAAAGGAGTAAAGGTAATCGCATTGCCGACTCTTCAGAAGAATGCAATCTTACCAGGATCATCCTGGGCGACCCTGAGAAGCTGGTGCCGAAGAAATATCTGGCGATGACCAGGAAAAATCTACACAGCAGGATTTCTGACTTACCACTGTCAACTAAAGAAACACCTCCATGATATGGGGCTAGTGGACACACCTCTCTGCAGGATCTGTGAACAGGAAGATGATACTGTCGGGCATGTCCTATGCGAGTGTCCGGAGTTATCATCAATAAGACAGTGTGTATTCGGCGAGTCTTGGCCTACACCTGCCGATATAAAGGATATGTCTCCCAGCGACCTGTCCACCTTCCTGGAAAGGACAGGATGGTGGATGACCTAGGAGGATAACTCCTCGGAGATGTAAAATGGGTCACATGTAGCCTAAGTGATGTGGGCCTACACTCATCCTCCCTACTCTACAGATACAGAACTACACAAAATTCCTTGAAACAATTCTTGGGCTGTGTAATTTGAGTTTGATTAAAATCGTTGTAGATTATGCATTCCTTTAAAAAAATATTTTGGAAAATTTGTTTCATAAGGATGCCGTTTTTCAAATGAAAGACTTTTTAAAAAGTGTAGTAGATCGAGGTATGTTGAATTGCATGAATTTCAACAGGTACTTCTGAAATAAAGTGTTCTGGATGAAATCAAGTAAGTCAATAGATCTGTGAAATAAGAAGAATCTCAAAACTTTTTTCGATGTTTCAGACTATACATGGTTCTTTCTTATTGTTTGAATGTGGCTTTTGTTGAATGTTTTTATATTAGGTCGCACACAATTTTGATCTTTCATTAATTGCTGAGGACTATCTCACACAGATATATTTTGTTCTTGTATTCTTTCAATCGACAATTACTAGTGATAAGCCCTATGAATATTCTGAGCCAAACATAATTTTGTTGAAGCAGTCTTTCTGTTCCTACATCAGACGACCTCTTTATGAAAGTTACTCAGTGCAGCATGTTAATGATTTTTCATCTTTTCTTGTTCGTTCATTTACCTTGATCTGATTCCTTGATCTGGTTCCTACAAATGAATAATTTGTCTCCAGCAGCCTAATCAGGGTCCATATATAGAAGTGACAAACTTATCAGCTTCATCATTACTCGATTCCTTTTTTCCATCAGTGTAGTCAGTTCTTCACAACATGTTGTTGTCCATGTTGTTGATACTGGGTTCATCAATGACTCAAATGCAGTCTACCTGTCTAAAAGCGTATATCCATATGAGAGAATGATCCAAAACATTCGTAGTAATTGAATACGCATAAGTGAGGTCGATGTTATCACCCCTTACGAAAACGCCATATTTGGAGTAGACAGAGAACCCAATCCTCGGATATTGAAGATAAACGAGGCTCCCCAAAACTATGACATAAATTGCTGACGAGATTCCTCTCCACTGTAAAGCAACTACTTAGTTGAAAACCAGATCACAAACACAACGCACTTATGATTGAACAAAGTTCTGCTTCGACTCACCATAGTATCATCAGTAGTGCTAGACAGGTCAGATAACTGAAAAAGGCTGATAGAGACTCAAAATTTATGAATGAATTCAGTTTAGTAAGGAACTCTCAAAAACCGAATAACTTCTCAATAAGGCGAATTGCAATATTTTATAATAAATAACAAAACGCTTGACACATTTTACCTAAGTTTGAGAGAAAAATAATTCTCTATTGTATTTTTGTATTTTTATACATTCCGATAAACGCCATTCAACATTTTTCAACCATCATGTTCCAATTTAAATTATTCTCTTTAACGAACCCTGTTCAAAGCATTTTCACATCCGTTCTGCAATAGATTTACATTTCTCCCGATCCTCTTGTGAAACAATAATAATTATTAATATCGGGGCAATCATCTGCGAATATCACTATCCTCGATTGAGCTCTAATTCAACAAAGAACGTTCTCGAAGTCCTTTTCCTTTGAGCCTGCACGTATTATATTAAATACTGTTGCTTTTGAAATTAATAATTCGAATTATTCGGCTCGGTTCTTGTTTGATTAAACGTAAAAGGGATCCATTGATTTATTATTATTTTCTCTTGACTATTGTCTGCTTCCAGCCATTCTTGATTAATTCCCCCTTTGGCTTCGCAAATAAAAAGTAGCATTTCTACGCCCCGGTGTTCTCAATCTTGAAACGAATCGGCGAGACTAAATGGTTTCCGTCCTATTGATTACGTACATAAAGCTTTCTATTGGCGTTTTTCTCCCGATAACTTTTTCTTTTTATAGAAATTGTCTCTTTGAATCCAACATTCGAACCACGGGATGATTTCAGTGTCCGAATTTCAACCTACTCATTCAATCAATATTACTCATCTGATATTGATTAAATGATTATGACTTTACTTTACAAACACAAAATGTTTCTCAATTGAATTCATTTTTCAACTATATAGGATGCTATGTAAACGAGTGCTTTAAATTATATGATACTACTTTTTTACAATAACTACCGCTTCTGCAGTAACTAGTTCTGAAGGTGAATGAAAATCATTGAAAATAATTAACTTTCATCATTCAATTGAGATTTCAAGGTGAGAAGTAAAATAAACATTCCTTAAGTGCCATATTGATGTATATTGATCTTTTATAGAAACATTAGTATATGATCTATCACTTGATACTTTCCTGAAATAACAGTCCAAACAGTTTCAAAAGGACTATATTTTGCCACACTGGTAAAATATAGTCCTTTTTGAAAAGTGTTGGTGGAGTGAGAGAATCTATAGTCCCATTTTGAGAGTTCGATACACAAATATATGTCCTCTTAGGAAGGCAAACGAAAAATTGAAAGCAGCTCCATAGATAACTCTAGCGAAACTGGTAATAGGATCAATTTGAATTGCGTTGGATTTATTTCACATAGTTAATCACATTCAAGGTTGACATCGCATTTTGTGTTTTGTGTTGCCTTCTAATTGGTATGTATTTACCTATTTTAGGTGAATTTTATAATTCACAACCTGATTTGACCGTAACAGAAAAAAAGTAGGCATATATGGTCTGCCAATAATGTAAACTATCGGTGTAATGAATGACTGAAAGGTGAAGAACATGCCTAAAATAATAAAAATTGATTTAGTGAGATGGGTATTATTGTGAATCTGAAAGAAAGGAAATTCATTATGATATTACAGTAAACACATCGAAATGAAACTTGTTCAAATTACTTTGAAATTGATATGCATGTGAAATGAGACGTTCACATCGATGAAGTTGTCAGTGTCAGTACTTCATGAATGCAATATGAATATTCATTTGGGGTGGAGTATACAAAACTCACATTACTTTTCAGTTTTCGGAAAATCAAAAAAGAAAATGTGCTTAATCATCTTCCGTAACTTCAGAAGTATCATACGAAATATTTTTTCACTTCCAGAAGGTTTTGAGTTCACTTTATGTTTTCCCAAGATTAAATATATATTGGATCATAACATGCAAAGTAGATCGGAAGGAAACAATTAGAAAAAAAATATTGAAAATATCTTTATAAGACGAAACTGCAGTAAAGTTAGTTACAAATAAAATTGGTAAAAAATATAGAACGTTTCAATTCTCTTAACTTGACATATATATGTAATTATTCATTCGATATTAATTTATGTATACTTTAGCATCAGTAGAGTCGAAGTAAAAAATAATGAAATATTTTTGAGAAAGAAAAACATTACACACTAAACGAAAAAAAAATTTGGTATTCAGTGAATCAGATTCAGTTTCAAGTGATTGATTTAATTACTGAAAAAAAAAATATAAAAAAAAATTAGGTTATCAAAAATATTTTTTTCTTCTACACAAATCAACTTAATTTTTCACCCATATTGTGTAGTTTGTTTTCTTGTAACGATGTTAACTGAAACTGAATTCCATGAGAAATCACTGAAGTAATTAATGAGTTTGCTAGTTGACGGGAAAACTGAATTCACATATATAATGGTTTTCGACACCAAACAGATAAGCCATGAATTATCCACCTGTGAATGGGAATGATTAATTTAATAATTACATTTATAATTCAGGAATTGCTGGAGTATTATCCCAGCTTAGTCCTAAAACCTCTGCTGTTACCGAGTGGTCAGCTTGCGGCAGTCTAACAGGGGGAACAAAAGATGTGAATACGGGCACGCCTCCACCAACATTTCTGCTCTGAGTCGTTTAAACAGAGTAGTGAGATACAGAGAGGACGGTTAGGAAAGACGAACAACATTAGAGAGACATGAATTCTCAGACATATTTAAGAAGATTCGAAGGACTAACACGTGTATCCTAGATTTTTGAATGGAATTTTGTTATATGGTTCGACAACTCATTGAATATTTTACCATCATTTGAATAATACACTTCCTATTACCCACGAACGAGTAGATTACGTTCCATTTCATTATGTTCATTATTTTCATATCTTATTAAATATTTTTGTCATGAATGTGCATGTATCCCACTTTGAATTCCACACTCGATATCTCCAGGAGTACTAAATATAGTTCCATTCTACCTGTGCTAGTGAGTTAACAAAAACTTAGCATAATGGCCAACTGAAATTTTGTGTTATTGAAAATGACACTGGTAAACAAAAGAGGAATCCTGCTCCACCGTTTTCCGTCGGAAAATTAAACTAAATAAGCGTCAAAGTCCTGCCTCACCCATCACCTCTCACCAACTGACTACCATCTTTTCAAGCACTTCGATAACTTTCTCATCGGAAAACCTTTGCAGACACAAACGGCCTTCGTTGGTCTTATCGAATCCTGAGCACACAATTTTTATGCTGACGTATTTAATCGATTTGTGTTACTTTGGCAAAGGGCCACTGATTCAAATGACGCTTTTTCCGAATTGATTGAATGAGTAGTTACTGAAAGAAAGGTTTTGGACATCTCTGACATGAGTAGATTGAACTCATTCATGACATAAAGATGTGATTTTTTTAATGAAATGAGTGTTTTTGCCGAAACATTAGATGTCAATAAGTGAGGATGATAGTGTAAGTAAAATTTTACCTCTTTCATTATATTGTGTAGTAATCCAATCGGTTGGTAGCAAGGCGGTTTGACGTGTGTGCTTTGTTCACTCACTCGAATCGACTACCGTGTTGATCGGTGATTCAAGCCCTAGTTTGAACGATCAATTTTCACTTGCTATCGTCCAACCCTTGTTAGGAATCACACGTTTAAAGATAAGACCCATTAGTAACAGATATCTGATTCAATTCCATAATAAATGTTCAGAATTCAAATCGACTACAGAAAAGTGTTTTATGTATATTAGGTGTTCATATAAAAGTATTTGTTTCGAAAATACTTTTTCTTCCGTGTAATTCAATGTGTCAGTTTGTGTCTCGAAGTTACTTCTTTGCATGACCTACACATCTTTGTATAGAGGCATTTTTTTAAATTGATTGTTTCCTTTTTTTTTGGAAGATTTCAACATTTTCTTCATATAAAGTAGAAAACCAAAACTTTCTTTCCCAAAATTTATTCTTTCATGAAAGTAAACCCTTTTCAGTTTATTAACTGAAATATTACAATTTAAATTGAACTCATACAAATGGACACAACTTTTAACACAACTAATATTAACAAGTAGTCATAGTTTTGAAGTTACACTATAGTTTTAAACAAGTTTTCCAGAATTAGGTGCAATCAAAGGAACTGAAGTTTCTTAGTAAATATTTTTCGAAAGATATTTATGAAAATTTTAGGTGTAATAATGCATACTGAATATTCATTTCATTACCTAATAAAGGCGTAAGGATTAGTGGCCAAAAACTAATTCGACCCTAATTTGACAATAGCGACTTCGACAGAAAGTATATAAAAAGTGATAGTTTTCTAATAAATTGTGGATTATAAACATCGACCAGATAGTTTCATCTTAAATAATTTTTCATCTTAGAAAAATGCTACCCCAAAAATTATCTTTGATAAAAACCTTTGCCAGTTCAAAGAAAGAGGCATCAACTGCGAAGTTGTCAAAGGTAATTTATATGAAATGATTTATATGAAATACAAGGAGTTTGACAGAATCCACACGGAAGCATCCCAATCTTATTTTCATTTATCATTTATTTATTTGAAAATAGGAAGTCCTAATATGAATACAAGTCCAAAATGGTGAAAATGGTACATAAAAATATTAAAATACTATAAAAATTCCTCTAACAATACGATCAAATAATATATAAATACAAGAAGCAAAAAACCTAAAAATAGAAATGTGTTCCTAAGAATATTGTCTCATAACACAGAACAAATCAGTAGTATTCAGAATAGTTAGTTCCATATTACAATTATACTGGGGAATAAATACAATTATTCTAGTGGGTAGGTAATGAAATATTTAACATATCACAATGTAACATGATGTATACAAAACACATAAAAGCTCGAACCAATAAAACAATTCGATGATGTAAAACATAAAAATTCAGAAAATTCATAGAGTACGTGATGTACTATAAATTTTCAACAGAGCCTTAAATGAATATGAAGTAACAGAATCTTTAATGTGGTATGGTAATTGATTGAAATCATTCAATCCTCTGAAAAACAACGCTTTCGTAGATTGGTTTGTTCTCGTCCTGGAAATGTGGAATTGATTAGTGGTTCTAGTATTGTAGTATTGAATTTGATTATTGTATGTAATGAAGAAATCAAAATATTTTGTTAATAAATTCCTGGTTATTTCATAAATAAATATCATACTTGAGTTATACAGTCTATCTGCAACATCATACCATTTGAGGGTACTCAGCATGCATTGAATGGGAGTGTATCTATTACATTTTAAGATGATTCTCAAACCTCGATTTTGCAGTTTCTGTAACTTCTGTATATTGTTTTTATCTAAGAGATAAAGCACAGTGAAACAATAATCAAAATGGTGCTGTGTAATGGTTCTGTATATTGTTATTTTTGAAAACATGAAAACTTCCGATGAAATTCTGGAGAAAAAAATAGTTTTTTTGATGTCTTTTACAAATATAGTCACAGTGTACATTGAGTGTTAGTGATTCATCCAACACGAAGCCTAAATACCTGAATTTTGACACCCATTCAATTTTGCCTCTCTCCACTTCGAGTTGAAGCTTTTCATAGTCAATTGATTTTTTTTTATGTTTCTTACTAATTATTATTGATTTGGTTTCATTTGTATTAATTTTCGTTTGAATATATTTCCATTTTTCCAACAATCGATTTATGCACTCCACTGTTTCTACAGCGTCATGTCCATAGCATGCAAGTAACGTGTCATCTGCAAATAAATTCAAAAAATCATTCAGGTGAATTATAAACATTACTGGTCCCAGGACACTTCCTTGAGGTACGCCTATATTGTGTGAAATTTCATTTGAGAAACATTTCCCCACTCTAGTTATTTATGACCTGCCACTGAGATAATTTTTGAGCCAACTTAAGACTATTCCATTGATTCCATAACATCTCAGTTTACGAAGTAATATTTGCCAAGTAATATTTGCCTATCAATAGTTTTAAATGCTCTCTTGAAATCAAGGAACAGTGCTAATATAAATTTATCACTATCAATTTAATTTTTCCATTTTGAAACTGTTAATTGAAGGGCAGTTCCACACGAGTGGTGTTCTATAAATCTGGATAGATCTGAAGACGGCGTACGAGCCGCTTTTGCCAGTCTTCACTCTAGTGCATTATTCAAACTCCACCAAGAAAGCTCAGTGTTCATTGGGAAACTTTACGCCATATGCAAAGCACTACAGTATATATAACAAGTCCATGACATTTTCAAATATGTCAGATTTTTTAAGTGCTTTGGAAGCAATCAACCAGTTTTACTCCAACCACCCCATCATTCGTCATATAAAAGAACTAATCAACAATGGGTCTAGTATTAAACTTTTCAAATTAAAAACAACTGTACTTACATGGATAGATCTCCTGACAATAAGAAAAACTCAGGTCATAATATCTCGCCTGCGAATAGGCCACACTCACCTCACCCCTGGATACCCCATTGCCGGCGACACCAGTCTTATGTGTGAAGCGAGCGGCTCTCCCGTACTGTTGACCATATCTTAACAAAGTGTGTGCTATATTCCAACGAAAGACTAACTGATGATATTCCGCCTTATATTAACAACGCATAAGGACATAAGTCTAATATTGAAAATATTGTAACATTTTTAGGAAATGTCAACTTGTTCAACGTCATATAATACCCCTGCAACTGATGCATTGTTTAGTCACTTATAACCCTGGAAGTAACCCTGGAGGTTGATGCTACTTTAAATAAAGTGAATAAAAAAAAGGAAAAACAAAATTGTTACATATTCTTTCAATATTTTCGGTTTATTTTAATATGTATTTTAGTATAGTTACACTATAAATAAAAATAATTAAATTTTTTTCATCGCACATGTGATCAGATTAGGTATAAGATGGTTCCTTCTCTTCAGAAATACAAATTGATATGAATTCAAAACAATCACTTTGTCCAATCACCACAAATGCAATACAATTCACGAGGCGCGTTTCACCAACCAAGTATTCAAGAGATAAACACTGAAAATAGTTTTTTTGTCTTCTGAATACGCCAATTGAGAACAGTTTTCTTCATCTCATGGAAAAGCCAACTGAAAACTGATTTCTTCATCTCCTGAAGATGCAAACTGAGTTTCTGAAACGCGCGTCGAGAAGTGAATTGCATTTCTGGTTATTGGAAAAAGTACTTGTTTTGCATTCATTCTACGCTGGAGGTTCCAGTACAGAAATATCATTTCAATAATCAACTTGATATTCATTCGAAATATCTTTCGTAATTTAGAATTTAAACTAATGTCATAACGGACTTCTCTAAGGCGTTAGACAGACTTGATCACGGAATACTGCTTTAGACATTGTACAGGCACGGCTTTTCTCTGACCCTCATCCAATTTTTCATATCATACTTCACTGATAGGATTCTGTATGTTATGTTCAATGGCTGCAAGTCTGTGGAATATGCAGCTACCACGGGTGTTCCAAAAGGAAACAATATAGGTCCACTTCTATTCAACGCCTTCATAAATGACATAGTTGAGGTCATTGACATAAACTGTTTGATACGCGAATGACCTGAAAGTATATTGTGAGATAAATGCCATCGAGGATAGTGTTCAACTCTTCCTCAATCTCAAACGTGTTGAGCATTGGTGTTTCTTTAACAGGCTTCTTTTAAAGCCGAGTAAATTTAATGTAATAACATACACATTGAAAAATCGGCCATTTTCATATCAACATTTAACAAACAATGTTGCACTTCAACCACCTCTCACATTCACCGATTTAGGTGATACCTTCCACACAGCACTTTCCTTCGAGCCACACTTTGAAGACACTCTGTCTGCTGCAAATGGGATGTACGGATTCATTGTGCGAATCTCCACAGATTTCTCGGATCCATCTATATCGAAAACCTTATACACTGCCTTCGTCAGATTAAAATTAGAATATATAGAATATTATAATCTGGGATCCATCTCATCAGTTCTATATAGAGAAAGCTGAATCAGTACAATTCCGTTTCCTAAATCTTCTCTCCTATAGATCAGACACCCATCCATCAATTGGATGGATGTCTGATAGCTAGACATGCTTGAAAAGCTTGAGTTGCCGCCGTCGTGATTGTCACTCCACAATTTTTCGTTTTAAACTGATTAATAATTTTTTTTCCATCAAAACACAGAATTTATTTTTACGAATTTGAAATACACATATCATTGAAAATTGAACAATACCTATCACCAATGACAGAATAAAAAAGTTCATTAAAACCAAAAAAATATCAAATTCAATAAAAACTAAAAAGAAAAATTCCGAGAGATTCCAGACCCTGAACTCTATGTAAAAGTAAAAAACTTATTTAGATAGGATCATATCGCTTTTCCTGTAGAACAGCAAAGATGGAACTCGCGTTCCCTGGGGTTTCAATAAGTCTTCTTTTTGCACGGTCTTGACCAAAGAATCGCCGTACCTAATTCAGCAGTTGTAGCCGACGTGGAAGGCACCTGTCACGTAGGTGTCCAATGTTGGCATTTTCGCCTTCGTGGTAAACGACGGCGAATAGCTTGTATTGTTTCTCTGTTGGATACTGTGTTTCCAACGATATCAAATTCGAATCAAACTTCAAGTCGAATTCGAAATAAAAAATCTTGATAATCTTCGTGTAACGGTCATTACTGTATTTGAAAAACTTCAGATGCAAAATAAGGATAACGGGAAGAGCGTAATTTGCTCCCACGCTTCGACCTTCTCGTTTGTTTTTGATGAAGTCACTTCCTCTAAAATGTTTTTGGAGACAAGTTCCTTACGTGCTTCTTTGACGGTCTTCACTTTCTCAATGTTGAGTGGCAGGGTGAGGAAAGGCTGGGTTTTCCCAGTAATGTGGTCCACGTTGCGTTGAATGCTCGATTTTAGTTGCCCCAAAGATGTCACTTATCGGTGTATGGTGAAGTCGACCCTTCTGGTTGGATGTCCTTTATTTTTCGATTCCATTATGTTCCATACATTATTTGAATCATTGCTCAAAGCAGAGTCAACGAGAGGTTTTTCACCTTTAATATAATATTTAACCAACTAATTTAGCCTAAACATATCATCATTGAGTACATTCAAAAAAAAACCTAGATACTCTTCTGCATATTGTTGTCTACCATCGATCCAGTCAGCCGGCATGTTATACAATATTTTATAAATCCACGTCGGACCGAATGGGATGCCAGTGTTGATTGAAACTTTTTTCATCAATAAATTCTTGGAATTTTCATCTACTCTCCAGTTTTTCATCAAAAAGTAGACAGGTAGGTGAACAAACTGTTCCACAAAATGGCACTTTCCAAATATAACCGAGGTACATGTCATTCTCTCGTTTGAAGAGATGTTTTTACTGAGACTGTTTAGTAAGTTGTAGAGTGGTGGACATGCAATCAGGGCTTGTAAAATAGAGTTGACATAACAGTGATTGTTTTGATTGAGCAGACCCCTTGGCTTCAAGTTCACTGCCCTACCGTCGATCATATATGTAGACAGAAATATGTCCATCCTATAACAGTCTGGATCTACAAACTGCTATGACGTTCTGGAGAGCTTGAAGGGGCATAAGGGAAGATTGTCGTTGAACTCGTTTTCGGCATCCTGGTCAGTAGCGATTTCGTCAGAATTGTTGACGGGTTGAATGACTGTAAAATTTTTCTGGATTTGAACAATTTCTCTCTCCTGCATTTGTCATTTTATGATGCTGAAACTGCTAGTGTTGAGTTTGCCTGTTAAGTCTTCTTCTAGAATTTTGTTAGAACTGAAGTCTGATTCACCATCATTAACGTTTGGATAATTTTTGACAGAAGAAGCTGGGAAGAAATCCGTAGTATCAGACCAGTTTAGTGGGCTGAAGAAAATTTCATCAAGACTTTTTGAAGGAGAAATGGTGCCAAGGATTGATGCAGCATTTCCTCTCCGAATTGCAATGCTGATTCGTTATATTAGAAATGATCTTGCTCTAGAATCGCCTGTTACTGTAATCAGTAACAGTAGAGCTCCTTGAAAAAATCGGAAGCAAAAGAACCAATGCTACCAAATGTTTCAATGGCAATTGGATAGAAAATATATCGATCTTCCAGACAAATGTATTTCCGCTGTTTCATTTTCTCACCATATTCAGCGGCCCCACCAAATGTTTGCAAAGTTGAATTGAGATGAGAGCGAGTGTAGGTATCAACACAGGTAAAGTCCCAAACCAAAGGTTTTCCATGTCTCCAAGGAATGTGACATCAGGAAGTTTTCCATCATTTCGACTGATTCCAAGAGGTTCAATCACAGAAGGGATATCGGCTGTTGACAATGATCGTTAAATTATGTCAATCACTGCATAATGTCGAGAGAAGCGACCTGCATTGACTTTACAACTGAGGCCATGAGTACCATTCTCATCAATAACGAAACCACACCGACATTGGTGATTAACACAATTCAAACATCCTAAACGAATACCTATTGAAATTCAAAAACATTCGTCGTCTAATAATGTTCCCAACGAAACAACGGGAAGCGCGTTGAGCCAGGCGCCAAATTCCTCAGTTGTTACAGCTTTGGGGCGATCTTGATATGTGAGGTAGTTCTCATCTGCAGCCATGAGTTCTCTAGATAACATCTGCAATAAAGAAAGATCCCAAGATTTTTGAGAGCCCTTGTTTTCAGGTATTGGTGCATTTGATTTTTCCATCCATATTTTTTCAGCTTCCAAATAAAATGAATCATCAATATCAAAGAAGAATTTTGGTAAAATAGAATGAATCAGATGCTTTACACTATTGAAGGAGGAGAGAAAAGCTGGTAGAGCAAGTGAAGATGATTGTCGGATATCAATACTACCCAGATTCACTGGAAGCGAAGCTTGGATCCATGATTTGTTTTTGAAGTTATTATTGGTTATTTGTTCCAAGATTTCTCAAAGTTCTGAATCAAATTGTGATAATTATTTTCGACATCGCCATGTAGGGCTACTTCTTAGGGTATAAATTGATTAAGGAATTGCTAAAGAGTGCTTCAGTAAAAAATATCCAATGTGAGCAGGAAGGCTCTTGATACGTGAGGCCATCAAATTTAGGGAAGTTGGTTTTTGACTTAAACATTCAGCCAAAGATTCTTCTGAAAGTGGAGCACCAAGTAGAGTCAATTCGTGCCAATTGATTCTTCTTATTCCAGGAGTTAAACTGTTGAATTTTTCTATCACTGACGCATCTTGTGAATTAAAAAAAAATATCTGGCATTTTTCAAAATTAAATTTCAATTCAATTTCTTCAGAAGACGATAATATATTTTTGAACTGATTAAAAACTATATCCGGGTGACCACCTATAGACCCATCATCCAAGTACCAACAGTTGAAATCATTTTGAATTGATTTCGTCAGACGATCGATGAATAAGCAGAAAAGTGCAGGACCTAGGGGATCTGCTTGTTGAACTCCTCTTTCCGACATGATGACATTGTCTTCAAAATTAAAAAAAGTTGGCTTTTGATAACACTGACTGATGAAGTAGAAAAGATGAGGTGTCAGATTCATGATTCTTTCTAAAATTACTCGTCTGTGAATCATATTGAAAGCGTTTTGAATATCTAGTTTTAGAAAAATGGTTGAAGATGAGTTCGGATTAAATGATTAAATTAATAATTTGATTATTGCCCCACATATTCTACAAAAACTATTTTGAAATTTTTTGTGAAATATTTGATATCAGTTTCTCAAGATGATCAAAATGAAAATCTACAATTGACAACTATGAAATTGAATTCAAGGTTATAGTTATTACGTGGTAGGAGCTTGTCATGAAAAATGAGAAATGAAATTTTTTATGTTTTTTAACCACTTTTATTCGTAACGAACGATTCTGCAGTTTCATCATATGTGGACATTTTCAAACGTCAAACAGTTTATTGTATTCGTTTGAGGATGTAAGATTAAACTGGAATTACGTTAGTTACAAATAAAATTGGTAAGAAAACATAGTTTATTGTTATTATACAGTTTATTTTATTCGTTTGAGGATGTAAGATTAAACTGGAATTACGTTAGTTACAAATCAAAGTGGTAAGAAAACATAGTTCCATCTCTCATTTTTCATAATTATAAAATTACTAGGATCATCGTGAATTTGGAATCAATTGTAATAATTTCGTTTTCAATTAAAATTTGGATTTCTCCAAGATTGCATACTAACCGTATGGTCATTTGTCTGAATACATGAAAATTCATATTTTTATCCCCAAGGCTGAACAATGGGAACATTTTTAAGCTATTGAAGCTGAGTGGTAAATTATTCATGTACGAAAATGTGATTGGTTTTAAAAACACATCAGAAGGTTTCTTTCAAATTGTATTTTCTAAACAGAAATTCAAGAAAATGTAGAGTTGTTTCAATTTCTACAAATATTTTTTGACGTTTCAATATGTTGTATATAATCAAGTAAACGTTAACACACACATGAAGCCTATATCAAATGTAGTCTAGGAAGATTCAGGAGCCAACAACAGTTATACTATTTCAATGGTACTACACTTTTGAGTGAGTTGAAGAGGATTTCTTTAAGATCCAAAAGTCCTGTTAGTGATTATAGGATTCGTTTGAATAAATGTTGTCGAAATGTAGTTCCATACATTGTATATTTTACAATGATAATAGTTGTGTAATGCTTCTGTCAGCAAGCAAATAACCCTTTTTATTCTGAATCAAAAATAATATTCACTTGAAATTGGAAAACTCTACTGATTTCAGAAATAAAAAATCCGTTTTGCTTAATAAATTTTTCCTTTGCAAACTGAAGTTTTCTTAGAGTCGTGCCATTAGCCACTACGAAGTAGCCAAATTCAATAATGATAAGGGTCAGCAATTGAAATAACCCTCACACAAAACAAATAAAGGAGAAAACTGTGCGATCCCTTTATTTTATGTGCTCTCGATAGCAAGTATTCTTCAAAGTACAGGACACAGCAAAAATACAAAGGGAATCACGGTTTGTTTTTTATATGAGCAACAGTTTGAGCTATTCGCTGATGTCTGCAACAACGTTTCGTGAATTTTAAGTGGTTGGGGTACACACGTAATGGTCAATAAATGCTAGAGGGGAAAACATGATTACATGATACCTTTCATGTCTAGATTTTATTTCGAGATATGCACGTGTACTGTCGGTATCAGTCGCAAATGCTGGCTGGTTTGACAAAAAATTGAAAATTTCTGCTCATCTTGGTTATGTTGATATGTTCTGATATTGTCGTAATTGGAAATTAAAGTGGCTGACATGGGATGGACGACGAGGTTAAACAATTGATTTGACGACATTATGACGTCGCATTGGTTTGATGCGTGACCTCATACCTATCAGTAGAGAAAACAATCAATGTTTCAGTACGTTACATCGATATTACAAACGAGTCAATGTTCAAATTATACAGGATTCGAAATAAGTAATGAGTGGATCACGTCATCATTGTTGGCAGGATGGCCAGAGAAATTCGAACATATGATAATGGCGGTTGAACATTCAGGCATAGAGTTGACAGCCGACGCCTTCAAATCCAAACTGCTAGATATGGAGAACGGAAGTGGAGTTTGTTTCGGTTCTACAAATGTCTTCGCAACGAAGTGAAAACAAACAATAAACAAATCAAGGTAAAAATCGAAAGTCAGATGTTACAAATGTCAAAAGCTCGGTCATGTTATGAATAAATGTTCAGAAAATATAATTAAAAATGACAAATCAAACGCATTCTGTATAGTATTTCTAAGTGGGAGTTTTAGTCAAATTGACTGGTATGTGAATAGTAGCGATGTCATTGGATATCGTGACAAGACTGGTTATTGAATGATACAAAACAACAAGAAGTGGATGAATACATCAACAAAAACTAATCAATACAGTCGATTGTATGATTTTCACTATAAAGGGTTTTACAAAAACAACCACACGTGTTTCTCTATACAACAGCTTCCTCAAGCGTAATCTGAAAGTTACTTCTAAACTACAATTATTTTATACTCTAACGTATTTCTAATAAATTAATCTACATGAAAAGGGCAGGTATGAATTCGTTAACTATATGATTGAATTTATTGACGGTACCGTGAATGTACTCAACCATGTTTACCGGGAAATACTCAGATTCAATGATGGAAATTATTCAATTCCGTTCAATGCTTATAATATATTAAAAAATTTTTAATTTGTTTATTTTCTTACTTTCCAACAGGTTGTGAAACCTACCCCGTGAGCAGTATCACGTTAGGGGTGCCTCGCACATAAGTGTCGAAGGACAGGTGGGCATTTGCCGCTAGCTACAGTGAAGAAGGGGAAGTTCGTAAAGTAGTCACTGCTAATATAAAGATGTTAATGGGCGCCAGGTAAATTCAATTCCCCATTCAAATACCCTGTTACCAATTTCAACCCCCG
>WOGP01001340.1:0-19484 GCA_015342065.1 Leptinotarsa undecemlineata | reverse complement strand
ACAAGTAGCAACCGCATTGTTTATGTTTGTAAATTTCTAAAGATTCTAAATAATTGAGTTTGCAACCCTTCCTTGCATAGTGCAGAATTTCCGTATATAAGCTAAAAACTGGTAATCAGTTAAAATTCACCACCGTTATTTTTTATCATTTACTTATAGCATTGATGTTTTTTGGAATTACAACCGAGATTCATCACTGACAGACCAAAGATCACTACGAATTCATCAATCGTCTCATAAACTACACCTTATGATTTGATCTCCACAAACTTTATTTCAAGACATGTTTCGCTAACACAGTAGCTTCTTCAACAGTGATTTGAATACTATAAGTTGATTCTTATGCTAATATTTACATACCACAGGTAACTACAATAGAGACTACCTCCATCAAATTACCTAAACCTCTACAACTTTTGTATACCTGAGGTACCTCGTCAATTATGATTACCTAAGGTACTTTACTTCAATAATACATCAATAATAATTCTAGTTTTTTTTTTTATTTAAGAAAACAAGTTCAATAATTGTGATCTATTCAAATCCAGTTGGTCATTCAGAGTGTTTGAATTTTTAAGTTCATTAATTTTCATTGTTTCCAAACGATTCAGTTTCAAACCTTTATTTTCTATGTGTAAAATTTCGAACCCTTCATTTATATATCTTTATCATCATATCTTTGTTTGTGGAGATCAAATCATAAGGTGTAGTTTACGAAATTATTATGGATTTTCATCAAGTAACGGCTGAATCAATCAGACAAATCATCAATTGTCATCATCAGAATCTTCAAAAGAAAAATTTCACTAGTTGTTTTCATTTTACTACAGTCTTGCTTATTTTCAAATACTTATTGTCAACTAACTATACTGTCAATTATTGAGTCGTCATTGATTCTAATAGTATCATAATGGCCATTTGTAAAAAATATAAAAAAGATAACCCAGAAGGACATATCATATGTCAAAAAATACAGAAAGATTTTCGGAGATATTACTAAATATGAATTAAAAATAGAAAATATTCAAAAACTAACCTTGAACTACTCCCCAAGTAACGACTTGGCTGCCTCGAACTATTATGCTTGCTGGACCCTGTAGACTGATAATGACTACTGCTGGTTCTTCTATGTTCTGACATGTAGGAATCCCTACTTCCATGTGTCTGATAATTGGGATATCGCTTATAACTCTCTCTAATGTCCCTTTCCTGAGATCTTCGGTCGTGAGAAATACCAGACACTCTTTTCGCTTCCTCCCTTATTGGTCTATCCCGATGAGATTTCTCATTAATAAAATTTTTTTCTTTCATTTTATATACCAAATCTGACTCATAATTTCGTTCCTTTTCCCTAGTGCTCACTTTGTTAGAAAAGTGAGGGTTTATACTTTTCTGTTTGAGGAGCCTATCGAAAGGATCTTCTGGAACTTGATCATCTGATTTACCAACTTCAGGTTCACTTCTATCTGCTATGCTAGAAGAGCCTCTTCTAAATTCACGACTCTCCCGTTGCCTAGAATCTTTAACTGTACTTTCATTATGGTGCTTTTGCTTCGAGTCATTATCTTTGCTTAATATTCTCTCAATTGAATAATTCATTGAATACTTACTAGCAATACCAGAAAAATGAGGATTGTGTGTAGCTCCATCTGCCTTCAAACGATTTCTTAGTGGATCATCAATTTCTGTATTTATATCTAACAATTTCCTAGAATTTCTGCTATTGATTCGCTTATCGGTGTCCTCTTCAAAGTCTAATACAGACCTTGGTGATTCTACAGCTGAACTTTTAGCCTTTGTGCTAGTGGTAGCTTTCTCATTGAGGCTCGGCTCCATTGTAATTTTTCTTCTTTTAGGCCTAGAATGTGATAAACTTCTTGAAAATTCTTCTGAAGGTACTCTTGATGAGTACAGATTAGTTTGCACTCTTTTTCGAGATTTCACAATGTCAGCAATGTTCGGCAAGACAGCGTCCTGTTCAATAAAATCTTTGGAACCAGTAGGATGAGAATTTCTGTTTGCATTGCTGTGGTTCATATTAGAGATTGCATCGTCTTTCGGTTTCACTTTATTTTGTTCATACTTCATTATCAAACCCGAGACAGGTGACTTTGATATTAGAGTGGTATTAGGAGTACTGGACGGTATTTTGGAAGCAATAGCCTGACTCGAAGTGTTAAGAGAACAATATTTCAATGAAACACTACTCTTTCTGTACTTGTCAACAACAGACGATGGAGAAATTGATGATTTTTTCTCCTGCTCCAAATTATTCATTGTCTTCAAAAGTATCTCTGCTTTACCAATGGTCGTCTTAACTTGTAGGCTATCAGGTTTTGGAACTGTTCGTGAATTTTGTTCCTTGATGTTCTCTAAACGACAAAGATAATTAGATTGTGCATTCGCGTTCTTGCTCATCCCAAGTTCTTCATTTCCTGAAATACCTTTAATAACAATTGGCTTTTCTGGAAGAATTCGAGCTGACTTAGAGAATGATAATTCTAACAGATTGTCTGTAGAAACAACTTCTTGTGAATTATTATTTAGGGACTTTGTTTTAGACTCCTGTGTATCCAGAGAAGTTGATTGAATCACTTTGGAGTTGTTGCTGGAAGGTTGATTTGAACTTTTGATCCATTTTGCTGGTCTAGTTCTACTGTAACTTCTGGTTGGTAGCATATCTGTTTGTACTACTTTCCGGACTTTCTCTGTATTCATCGGAGTGGTTGTCTTTATCTTCTTGAGTTTTTCCGAATCCACTATAGAACTTTTCTTAGAATCCTTCATATTGGAAGTAGTTGCAGAGCAAACTTTTTTAGTCATTGGTGCACATATTTGTTTCGAAGCAGAATTGATTCCATCAAATTTAAATGATGATGAACTAGGAAATTGTGGTTCAGAAGTCATCCCTTGGAATGAGTTGAAAGTATCATTGTCAGACATGTTGAATGTAGGTGTCAAACAGTGATTATTGGGTAGAACAATAACTTTTTGGGTGCTCTGATCATTTTCTAAAAGATCAGAATGAGGCATATCATATGTTTCAGTTAAACAATGATTATTAGGCAAAACAATAACCTTTTGAGTACTTTGATCGGTCTCACCAATATGATCCCACGATTGACTACCTCGAGTAGGTTCAGGTGTATAATCAGATTCTATTCTGTCACTGTTTTCTGTAGATATATCACAGTCAATGAGATCAATCAGTTTGTTTATTTCCTTAGGTTGCATTGCTATCTCTACTAAATTTTGGGTAATTGTATCATTCTCCATTCTCAGTTTGTAATCATCATTTTGGTTTGACTCCGAGTCTTTTCCTTCACAGTCTTTTTCTTCAGAATCCTGTTTTGTATTTAATAGTTCTGAAAAATCATAAGGTAATTCAAAATCTGACATTGGATTGTCATTTGTTGAAAATTCTGAAGAAGCATCATTGATAACTTTCGGGAAAATATCTTCTCCAGCAACGCTCATAACAGGGTCAGCTGAAAAAAAAATAAATCTGAGATAGAAACTTGCACACTACTAATATGTATGAACATACGTTATTGGAAAAAAGTATTATTGGCATATTTGAATGAGACATTGATATTTCTGGAATACTGTGAATGATGTGTGTGAATCCCAAGTGTTCAGGTCCCGTAAGATTGTTTATCTCAAATAGTTCTAAATAAAAGTCCGGAATAGCATATATCTATTTATTATGTGGTAGTCACTACATGCAAAATACTGAGCCATAAATACAATTAAATTGGATACTTTTTTTACAATGCACATTTTAGAATATCCGTCAAAATCTTATAAAAATTGATGTAATTGTTTCATTTATTTAATATAGATGAACTTTGTCTCTTACACTAAGTAATTTGGACGAATCGTTTAAAAGTTATTATGATAAGATTAACTTGACGCAACGCAGTAAGCCATTGTGCGTCGCGTATACTGTAAGACGACGGAGGACGATGCGCTGGGTAGAAGGGCGGTCTAAGCAAAGAAGCGTCATTGCCGAGAACGCGACCCGAACGCTAGCAGACACGTGAGGGCAGACGTCGTCTATTCATTACTTAGTGAAGTTAGAATATTTTTTTAGTTATTGTATTTTTAAAGTAAAAATATGAATAGCTGTTGCCCACTCTTATATTAATGTACAGCCGAAGCTACTGAACCTAAAACCTTGAAATATGCAGGCAGGTTCTTTGTATAGCATCAAGAAAGCATTAGGAAAGGGAGTTACAAATTTCCTCCTCCAAAGGGAAAAAAGGAATTCAAAGATTGCATTGAATTTCGTCAGTATATTGTCTTTGAACAGTTTTAAAGTTCAAATCAAATCAAATCAAATCAAATGGATTGATTTCACAGTTATATGGTGGTAGACTAAAAACAATTATGTATTTATCATATTTTTTTCTTTGCTCATTAACTATTGCTATAAGTTCCACTTTGAGTAATGTTTATTAAAATTGGATACTTTTAGAATGCAATCAGAATATCAGGTTTCCTTGACGCTGAAATTTTAAAATTTTTCCCAAATTTCTGAACGATAAGGGACATTGTCTAATACAACACAGTCACCATAAGGTGACCATATTCGTTTTTAAAAATAAAAAACCTCAAGTTTCCAGTTCAGTGAATTCATAATTCAAAATAAAATTTTTATAATCAAATTCTGTCATAACATCATCAGTTGGGATGATGACATCTCTGTGAATTGCTATTAGGGCCAATCCGGTTAGCCTCTCTTGTTCACAAGAATTCCGTAAGAAGGTTGCTCACAAGAATTCCGTAAGAAGGTTGCTCACAAGAATTCCGTAAGAAGGTTTTGAGGCGCCTAAGTGTGGAAAATTACTTTTACGGGGTGCACGTGGTTACTGGTAGGGTCGACAAGATGTTCAACATCATATAAATGTTGGGATACAATTGCTTGTTGCACTCTCCTTAGCGCTCATATATGTCGCGTTCAGAGCAATGTTTTCGCTGTGTGTGTGTTGTCACCACATTTCATCCTTTCTTAAGATAGCTCTGAAATTGCCGTCATTTGTAACTGGCTCCTCATCAGTCACAGAAACAGGGCCAGAATCGTTTGTTCCTCTCAAAGCCAGTTCCTGACGCCCACAAAACTTTATAGTTTTCACAATCGAAAATAGTTTTTCTCTATTTTCTTCCACTTGCTTTCTTCTACCTGAGTCAATTACGTTCATGATATCCAAGTCTTGGTTTTGCAAAGTTTTGTATTGATGATGGTACTGTTTCGATTGGTGGAATTCGAAGTCTTCGATTGCCTGTTTCCATTTCGTATACGGAACTGTCACAAGAGATTTTGAAGCCTGATTGCCTCCTCATCTTCAAGATCAAACAGTTTGATCTTACTCTTGAAGATGTTCAATTGGTGATCGAAACACGTGCCGAGGTGTTGAAATAACGGTTTGGTGTTAGGAAAAAACTCCAGTAATATTCATTACTACACAAAAGGTTCCAAACAGTGTATAATTTGTGCATATAACAATGTCAAGTTCACTACATAAACAAGAAAATAATATCATAATGTATACAAGACTTACCAGTATTATAATAACTGTGGTCGCTGTTGTTCTCTTCATAGTTTACTTTGATTTCTGTTATTTTGGTAATTGGTGTGAAGGTCAGCGTAAATTCTGATTGCTTGGATACTGGAATTATATCAGTAATCTCACTTGATGATCCATAAACGCCTGTAATGAAACTATTTGATCTCGAAATTTGTCCCAAACTATTTTGGTTGAGCTGATAATTTTGTGTCGTAATTAAATCTAAGGTTTGTGAACTACCCATGGTAATCTTAGTTGGAGAAATATCGTGGTAATTCAGAGACACATCAGACGTGCTTGCAATCTGCTTGTTGGAATTATTGATAGTTGAAACAGTAGGTGAAACTCTGTGTGATTCCATGTAATGTTCAAGCTTTGACAGACTGTCGTTTCTAGAACAAGAATCCCGAGGAACTGTTACCTGTTGATCCCTACCAAATTCAGAGTTACGCTCAGCAGAAGGTTCTTCTGGAGCCATCTGGGTGAAATCGGTTTTGTCATCAATAATGTTAGCATGTGAAGACATAATGGAAGTACGAATAAATGAACTAGCGCTATTTTCCAATCTGGAGCAAGTAGCTTTTCCAAAATGTTTTAAATTTTTCAGGTTTTTGAAGATCTCTGCAACATCGTCGTCATTTGCAGGTGAGGTGCTCGAAACTTCTATGGAATTGGAATTTTGAGTTTTTATTGTCAAATTCGAGCAATTGTTTATAGCTAGATTTGATGGCTCACTCGTCTCTTCTACTTTTGGGGATTGTCTGGAGTCCACTATTCCCAAAATTTCTTCGGAAGGAAGAAGTTGGTACTGGTTCACTTCCTGAGTGCAATCAAAAACTTTTTCAATACTTGAGGATTGTTCCAGAGGTTTTTCTTGACCAGAATATTTATTCTCATAAGAACCTGTAGAGCTACTGCTCAACAATTCATTACTTCCAGATACATTTGTTGTCGAAAAAGAAATGAGAGCAGATTGATCAGAGGAAACCACAACTTCAGAATCAATTTCTGGAATTTCATCACTCTTTAACAAGAAAGATGTATTGAAATGTGTATTATTATCATTATCTTCTTTTTTTGGAATACAGCTATTATCAGCACGTTGTATAGGTTCCATTAAAGCAACAGAACTGATTTCCTTTTCTTTCAAGTGACTGACTACAGACTCAATAGATTTTCTCTCTCGTTTTCTTGGAGAACCAGATAAAGGCGAGGATTTAGTAAGTGCAATCGAGTTATCTATAAGTATGGACAGTTCTCTCATGGTTGTTTTCCTAGAACTGATTTCGTGAATTGGTTTATCTGGTACTGGTAGATCCTGTAGTTTTCTTTTACGGCTCTTGGTGAGATGAGGATTTCTCATTGTTTCTTCAGGTTCAACTATTTTCACTGTTTTTTGTGCTTCTAATATTGAACTGTTGGTGAAGGAAGTTATTTCTGACTTTCCGTCAGTTACTTCAATAGATTGAGAAATTCTTTTTTGAACTTCTGAATCTTTCTCACCAGATTCTTTTGAAATACATACTTCACCTCTACTGGAATAACCCTCAGAAATACTTGCGTCACCTTCAGTTATAACAACGGACCCTGCTTGTCTTTCCTGATTCAAAAAATGTGTTGTTACATCAAGCTTTTGAGAAAAAACTAGCTGCTTTTTCTCATCAGTGCTTCGCATCAATTCAAGCTTATCAAAAGATGAAGCATTCTCGCACTCAAATATATTGGTACTGTCGAATTGAAAATCATTAGATGTTAATAAAGAGTTGTTCTCGGTAGCTGGAATGGATATTTCATTTTCCTTTACTGGGGTCGAATGGGTGTTGCTAGTTGTTTTAGTTTTCTCATCTGTTGCTATATTGGCGTTACCGAATTCAAAATCTCCAGAAGTTGAAGTGATCTTATCAACAGTAACATTAAATATTTCATTTCCATTTTCTGATGAAAATTGGATGGAATTTGATGTTTTAGTGTTCTCATCAATGATTGTGCTTTCACTTTCAACTATAGACTGATTTTCCACAACTGCAGCATAGAAATTCATGTCATCCTGGTCATGACTGAAACTTTTTATTTCATGTGCAGTAATATCCTGTGGTTGTTCTATTATGCAAATGGTAGACTTTTCAATTTCTTCTGCATGTGGGTCTGATATAATTCTATGAAAAGACTCATGACTACAAGAATTCTTATCTTTAAGGTCAAAATCATGTGTTTTTTCACAAGTATTCACAGCTTCAAATGGCGAGTTGTGATGGGATTCTTCTGAAGTTTTATTCACATCATCTGATAGTGTAGTAGTTATTTCAGTTTCCAAACAAGAATTCAGTTCAATTTTGTTGATATCGACAGGTTTAGTGGTGTCCCCTACATTGTTTGAACAAAATTCTGGATTATTTGTAGAAGAAGCATTTTCAAATACTGTCTCATTTTTCTCAGAACAAGTTTCTTCAATATTTTTGAAAACATTCAACACTTCACTCTGCTCTAGACCATCAGTGATCTTATCATGAGAGCATGATATATCCTTATTATCATCTAAATATAATTTTTGAGGGCTAATCAATATCTCAGAGTCACTTGAAATATCAATCTCTGGATGCAACTCTAACTGTCCTTTAGTCACCTCTATAATTATAGTTTGTTGGAGTTGAGTTGTTCCTTTGGGGTCTGAATTTGACTCAGATTCGGTTATTTTTTCAGATTTTGCACAAACTTTTTCAGTGTGTATTTTATTGTTTTGATATTTTGTAACCTCTTCGTTATCAAATTTTGAAATATCTGCATGAGTACTGGGTAGAGATTTTATTTCTATATTTGGATATACTTTACTATCTTTCAAATTATCTTCACTTATTTCTTTTTCTACATTCGCATGTGGATATGATTTAGAAAGAATATTGTCATGACTTCTTTTCAACTTTTTAGTGAGAGGAGTTTCAGTTTCCTCGACAAAGCTGTTGTCATATAACTTTGAATTAGATCGTTTCGATCTTCCTTTTGGTGATTTACTTTCACTAACTTCAATTTGTTTTTCATCTCGACATATATTTGTTTCTGAAGAAAATTGGTCACAAACGTTAAGACCAGTAGAAATTGATATTTTTTTATTGGAACTACATTCTGCACTTTTCTTACTACAATTGGCATCAATATTTTGCTGTAATTTTGATCTTGATCGAGATTTTTTCCTGAAACTTTCAATTTCAATTCCTTCAACTATTTTTTTACGGTTTCCTGAAACATTTAAGGCATCTGTTTCTCGAGTAACTTTAGGAGAGGTTGAGATAGATTTGGTTTGCTGTTTTCCAGTTGAAATATCATCTTCTTTGTTGAAATTCTCCGAATATTTTGTGGTTTTCACTTGGGGTCGATCTTGTACAACAGGACATAATTCTTCAATGAGAGAAATATTCTCTTCAGAAGTTGAACACATTCCTGTTTGATTTAGTTCATCTCTGGTCACCTTGCTCTGTACTTTTTCACATTCTATAATCTTGACATTATGTTTTTTAATTTTCAAAGACTCTAGAAGTATAAATAAAATTTTTTTTGTTTTGCACTTAGTTTTTCTACTGTTCATTTCAGTCGTCTGATTCACTTCATCTGAACAATTATATTTAATTTGTTCACTTGAAGTCACTTCATCAACCTTATCGAAATCAAGAGAATGTTTCAAAGGAGCATGCTTTGCAACAGTGCCGTGTTCATCGGACTTCACACGTTTATTGATCTCTTGATTTTGGTCTTGCATTGAAATATTTGATTTGATCTCATCTAACTTTAGTTTTTCTAGTCGATTTTTATTTTTTTCAAGTGATCGGCCTTCTTCACTTGATAAAGTAGAGATTTTATTTACTGATGCGAGATTTTCTCTATCATCTAAAAGTTTACTGGTTGAGCGTAGGTTCGTTTCAATGTCAGTTTCAACTATTTTACATTGATCATTCATGGAAGTTGTGAAATCTGTTCCTTTTGTAGCTGAACTAACTTCTGTCTTATTCTGACTGGTAATTTTCTCAACAGACTCTGAATCAATTACTTTTTCAAATCGATCGTTTAAATCTGAGATATCTGAAAGGTTTTCAGAAGTGCGAATTGACAGCTGATGTGAATTATCAATATCAGTCTGATCAATATTATATTTGGTTGAAACATCCGAATTCTCTCCCACTGACTTTATACCGTCAGTACAAATCCCAACTTTCTTTTCATCCAATGAAATATCAGTATTCATAAGATTTAATTTACATTTCTCTTGATCATCATAAGGCTGTGAAATTTCTTGAGATGTTTCTGTAGTTATTTCTTCTGGACCAATGTCACCAAATATAACCAGTTCACCCTTATCCTTTTTTTGGTCAGCATTAACCTCATTAACAGTGTCATTTTGTTGTTCAATACTAGTAACAATTTCCTCGACTTCAATTTTTCCTTGGAGAGTCAATGGTAAATTCTGTATATTTTCATTTGGGTTATCCTCTTTGCTGCTTTGAACAGATATCTGTTTATTTCCTTCATCAGATGCCATTCCATCTTTAAATAAGTATGAACTAAAAAGGTCCGATTTTTGTGATTTATCGGAATGGGTGGCTATGGGTTCATAAATGGTTTCTCCAAAAGTACTTTCGAATATTTTTTGTGGCGATGGTGAATCATCCAGACTTTCCTTTGAGACCGAAATTTCCGTTTGTTTTGCATCTAATACAAATTGCGGTTCTACATCAACCAAATCTCCTTCATATAACTTTTTTTTCAATTTCTCTGTTAGTTGAGAAACTGTGTTTTTACATTTCCATCTTAATTCAGTGTCTTGTTCTTTGAATCGTTCACAAATCGAGGATGATTTCCCTCTCAATTTCGGGGGTGGCATACATGTTTTATCCTCAACCTTTTTGTTACTAGTAGAGAAACTATTTTCCATTGAAATGAATGATTTGTTCAAATTATCTCTAGATATTGATTTTCTCCTCAGTTTTGGTGGCAAAATAACTGAATTTTGGTCTTCTGCCTCTGGTTTGTCAAGTAATCGATTCTTGAATATACCGGAATTCAATAAATTGTTACTTTCATCTTCTGTTTGTTCCACATGATCTTTATGTTCATCCTGTATGTTATGTTTTTTTGTAATTTTATGAACCTTCCTTTTTTTAGAAGTATTCCTGGATTTTTTATTAATAATTTCATTACATATAATATTTTCTTTTGACAAATTTGTTTTGCATATAGCCTCTTGTGTTTCTTTCTTAATTCTTTCAGCCAAAGGGGTTTCATCTAAATCGCCATGTTCATTTGAAGCTGCACTGTTTTCGTTTTCATTATTGAATTTTGGAGTTTCAGATGACTTTGTTAGAGGTACAATATCTTCATTTAACCTAATGTTTACTTCTTTCACATCAGTAATCATTGATAATTTGTTGTTTTCACAAATTTTTTCCTCAGATTCCTTTCTCATTTTTTGTATTATCTCTAAATCTGTATTGAATTCTTCATCTTGTATATTTTTCATTATTCCCGTATCTGAAACGTTTGACCTATTTTTATCCTCAAGTGGAATATCTTCGTCACTTGTGTTAACATCAATTCTTTTGATACTTATGTATGGGTTTAGACTCGGATGATATGCCTTTCTTTCTGCCTTAGTTCTTATTGGTTTATTATTTTCAGATTCTATTTTTGTGGTATTTTCTAGTGTCGCTGAAAATGATCTGAAAATAGGAGAAACTCTTTCAACTTCAACAAAATTGTTTTTATTTTCATTTGAAGTGACTTTCACATTTGGTTCATAGAGAAAATGAAAATCTTCGTCGAAAGTATCATCATCATAAATATCAACTTTCTTCTCGCCAATCCTTTTAGAGATTTTAGTATCAACTTTATCTCCTTCAACTGTATCTGATAAGGTTTTTGATGTGTTATCATTATGTTCACCTGCTTTGCACTTACTCAACTTATCCAACACAGACTCTGATTTGACAATGGATTTTTTTTTGTTTACCACTGATGATTTGCCAAAGTTTCCATCTTCTTCTATATTAGTCGATTTATTCAAAGGTTTTGATTTTGCGTTTGTCCCTTCATCAATCATCAATTTATTGCTTTCACTGTCATTACTATCTTCACTCGTGAAATTTACATCCACAATTCTATCTGCATATGTTTTTTTCACAGGAGGTATTGAATTTTCTATTGATAAAAAGTCGTGAGGTTTGAAACCGGATTCAACTTTTTCACTAATATTTTTCAAGTGGCTACTCCTTGTAATGCGTATATTCTCATTAACAATAATTTTTACAATTTTCTTTGGTGTTAGGTGACCCCGTGCTGCTTTTGGCATATGTCCAACTCTGTCTTTAGATTTGCTGACTTTTGAGTAATTCTTCATAGATTTCTTTTCATTCTGAGTAGTTTTTTCCGAAGATTTACGAAATTCATTTTCAGTTGTCATCGATCTCCCTCTTCTCAAAGGTTGTTTTCGTTCCTCTTTAACTTTTTCTCTGAGGGCATTTGTAGCAACATCAGCTAGTACATCCAAAGAGTGAAACGGTTTTGAAGGCGTCTGCTCAACTTCGTTTTGAACAAAAACATCAATTCCATTCATTTTTAGATTATTAAACATGGTCAATTCAATATTTTCATCAATTGCTTTAGAGCAAATTGGCAGGTTATCTGAAATATCAGTTTTTTCAATATTTATAGCTAGTCCAGATTTCTGTTGACTAAAAGACAATTGAGATATTTCAGAACTTTGTGTAGTGGAGACATTTTTACTAAATGTGTTTTTTCTGATCTGTTCAAGATTGTCTGAGAAAGGTTTCTCAGTCTTTTGTTCTTGAAAACATTCAGACACTACAGCGCCTACCTCAACTTCATTGACATACTCAGATTCATTATGAAATTCACGCAAGGGTTCATTCTGTATCTGAATAACATCCATATGCGTAGGAAGATGAGTTTCCTTTACTTTTTGATCTGACCTTTCATTTTTTTCTAATATATTATCCATTGTGCACCCAATATTAGTTTGTAGATTGTTTTGAATAAGCGACTCTTTTGATTTGCTGATTGGATCAGGATGAGCGATATCAAAAATTAAATTTTTCTCACTCATGTCCTGCCAGGATTGATTATCTTCCGACCTTATTTCAACTTCCATGGCATAATAAAATGAAGTATGTGAGTGTTCTTCAACTTCATACCCTAGCTTTGGGTGGTCTATATTATCAGTACCTTTGCCCTCATCGTTTCTGAAATGTTCTAAGGAAATAACTTCCTTTGACTTTACATTTTGTAATTGCTTACTAGAAGTGCCCTCATCATTCAAGTCTATTGAATCTTCTTGTTTATTGTCGGATTTTGACCCACCTTCCTCTTGAATAATTGTTTCATTTGATTCTTCCAATTTCAAATCTACAAGTTCTTCAAAATTATTGTCTCTTTCATGCTCAACCTTTTCTGAACTTCTCATTTTTTTAGTTGGTTCAACAGTGTCATCAGTTCCTACTTCTACTTCACATGCAATTTCTGAGTCTTCATGAAAAACAACAAGTTGATCATCAATAATAGTTTCTTCAACTTCTTCTGTAACCCGGTCAGATTTTTCAGGTTGAGAGAGTTCATTATTTTCATTTTCAAGACAAAAATTTACATATTTTTGTTTTTCGGTGACCTCGTTAGAGTAAACTAATGAATCTACCAGTTTCTGATCTGTATTTTGATTGGAATTTTCATTTGTATTTGATTTTGAATGGTGATATACTTCTGAAACCAAGCATTCTTTGTTTTTGGTAATACAATGAGTATTTTCTACATCCTCCTTACTTTGAATATCTGTTACAGGATTTTGTCCAGACGTTTCAATGCACTTCAAACCTTCAGATTGTCCCTCATCACTTTGCTTTGAAAGAATAACAGTTTCAAGAACTTTTGTAGCAGCATTTGAATCGTGAAGTACACTAATACTCTCACTTGAATAAGTTTCAGTTTTACATTCAATAACATCTTGTGAAACATTTATGATTGGTGAACTTATATTTGGTAACTCATGGTCCTGATAGGGCTCTAATGCGTTACTCACAGAATATTGTTGATCTTCTGCAATTACAGGTTGACTAACTCCTGTTGGATGATCAATGTTTTTACTGTTATATTCTAAATGGTCTTTAGATAAACCTTTGAGATAATTCTCTGCAGAGGATTTACTTGTAACGGGATTATATTCTGGACATAGGAAGCTCTCCTTCAGGTCCTTTTTTTCCAATATTTTTTTGTAGGAAGTTTCACTTTTACCATTCATATCGTCTTTTGTAAGAATCTGTACACCCACAAAGTCACTGCTGAATGGCGTCTCCGTATCAGAAACTAATCGTGTAATGTTTTCGTTTGATGGTGTTACTTCACTACATATATGATTCATTTCTTCTGAATGTTGAAAATAATTTTTATCAGCCAAATCGATCTCTTTTGTGTTGCATTTTTCATTAGTTACCCTATTTGTTTCAAAATTCTTATAATCAGACAATGGATCGTTAATTGATGTCTGTTCATCATTTTCTAAATATTCCTCAGTTTCAGGTTGCTCCACACACTCAACATTTTGAATTTTTTCAGGAAGGGCAGATGTATCTGTCACATTTACCTCAAACTTTTGGTCGCTCTCATTTTCTTTTTTATTTTTTTCTGTTCCATAACATAGATCTAAAACACATGGGATATCTTCGGGATGTGCTATCGTTGAAGATCCGAAGTTTTCATTTTCCATCATTACCAAGTTTTTAGAATCAAACGGAAATTCAGAATAATTACTAGAAACCTCTTCGCTAATTTTATGTGGTAAGCATTCTTCTAGTTTGTCATCTTCTGTAGATAACTTTTTGGAAGTTGATTCTAATTCTGAAAATTCCTCACTTAGGATTTCTTTATCACATGTATTGGTGAGCTTTCTAGGATTAATTTCAACTAGATCCTCCTCAGAAACAGTATTACAAGCAGGTGATGACTCACACTGTGAAGATATTTCTTTGTAAACTCCATTTGTCATTCGTATTATACCTTCTTTCACCTGAGTGGGTGGACTATCCACCACTTCAACTTCTTGTTTTTGAATAATAGTGCTAGAAGTCTCATCTTCTGGTAGCATCTTCTCAGAACTCTTTTCAAACAGACTCTCCTTCAAAATATTTTCAGTTATTGATAAAGATTGAAACTCTGATGGTTCTTCTTTAAACAGTTCCTTTTGATAGCTAGCAATGTCTGTATTCATCACTTCCGTTACATTTTCGTTTATTACATTAGATGAACATGATTTTTTATCTCCTAGTGCAAACTCGTTTGAAGTTGTTTCAAGCAAAGTTTCTTTTGAAATAATTGAAGTTAATCCTACAGATACATTCTCTAATAATCCTTCTTCAGACTGTTCACTTTGACAGATATTGCCCTGAGCATCCATCAATTCTGTTACATCATTTTGACAGCAGTCATCGCCCTGTTCACCTGTAACTTCTATTACGTCTACGTTCACTTGAAATGATGGGCATGTTATTTTATCTACTTGCGACACTTCAATTACATCTGTATTTACTTGAATAGATGAACATGATTCTTCATCTACTGGAGGCAACTTCTTACAATTCATTTCAAATGCAGTCTTCTTGGAAATACTTGAAGTTATTTCTGAAGATTTGAGTTCTAATGGTTCATCCTCAGACTCTTCATTTTGACAGTTGCCATTGCCTTGTTCATCCGTCTCTTCGATTACATCTGCATTTACTTGAATAGATAAAAATGGTTTTTCATCTACGGATATTCCAGAATTCATTTCAAATGCAGTATCTTTCAAAATATTTGGAGTTATTTCTGAAGATTCAAGCTCTGGTGATCTTTTAGACTGTTCATTTCGAGAGCAATCACTGCTCTGTCCATCCATCACTTCAATCACATTTGCGTTTACTTGATTAGATGAAGATGATTTTTCATATGCTGATATTTCAGAATTCATTTCAAATGTAACCTCGTTGGAAATATTTGGAGTTATTTCTAAAGATTCAAGCTCTGGTGATCCTATAGACTGTTCATTTTGAGAGCAGTCATTGCTCTGCTCATCCATCACTTCAATTACATTTGCGTTTACTTGAATAGATGAACATGGTTTTTCAAGCACTGGTGGCAACTTTCTAGAATTCCTTTCGGATGCAGTCTCCTTGATAGTTGTAATTATTTCTACAGGTCCAGGCTCCAATGAGCATTTTTCACGAGCCTTTTTTTTGCAAATATCATTATCCCGCTCTTTAATCACTTCCATTATATCTTTGTTCTCTTGAATAGGTGAAGTTGGTGTCTCATCTGATATCTTTCTACAATTCCTTTCAGCTAAAGTCACCTTGGAAATATTTTGGAATGATCCCAACGATTTATACTGCAATGATCCTTCTAGAGACGTTTCATCATCAGAGTTACTATTTTCCCGGTTTTCCATTTCAATTATAGATTCTTTATTTGAAATCCGTAAGCCAGGTTCGTTTTCTAATATCAACTTTCTAGAGTCTGTTTCTTCAAACACGGTTTCTGCAGAAATATTTGGAGTCAGTCCTAAAGACCCAAATTCTGATGGTACTTCTTTAGATCTTTCACTATCATAGTTATCAATACCATGGTCATCCATGCTTTTCATCATATTTTCGTTTATTTGAACAGATGAACATGAGTCAACTATTTCAAGTTCCTTCGAAATGGTTAACGTTTTTCCTGAAGATGATTTTCCTTTAGACGTTTCTTTTAAGCAGCTTTTATTATTTGATTCATGAATTTTCATTAGATCTCTGTTTATTTCCTTATTCACGAGTGTTGATAAACTTTGTTGTTTAGTACAGTTGACCACAGGCGAGTTAAAATCAAAATCATCTTCTGCAACATTCTGTTCTTTTCTAGTATGTAGATCCAAGATATTTGAATTTAAGGATATTAACGACAGACTATTAATTTTATGAACCTCAGAAGAGCCGTCATTTTGAACCTTTCCAGTTCGTATTTTCACCATGGAAATTATTGAATCTATGGCAGATGTGGTATGGTTCACTTCGTCTCTCTCATTGTTTATAGTTTCCTCATCCATGATATTGGGAGCTGAGGATGTTAACGAGGAAGTATTAAGTTTATGAACCTCATGAAAACTATCATTCTGAGCCTTTTCAGTTGGTATTTGTTCCATGGAAATAATTGAATTTGTAGCGCATGTCTTAGATTTGGTGTTGCTTACTTTATCTCTCTCATTGTTTATGGATTCAAGACTTACTTCATATTCGTCATCAGAAATTTCAACAATTTCAGTATCTACGACTGATACTTTAGTCACATTTTTATATATACCAGATTGAAATTTATCTTCTTTTCTACCGCAACCTACAAGTAGAGGCTTGTTTGAGATCAATTTCGATTTTGTGTGACTAGCATCACTATTTACTTGTTCATCACCTGAAATATATTCTAAAGATAAATCTACTTTTATATCTTCCTCATTCTTAACTTTCTCAATTGGCTTATGGTTTCTTTTATTGAATGAGTCTTTATCTTGTTGCCTCCGACTACTTTGGTATTCCAAAGACTTCTTACTGGTTTCCACTTCTTCTTCTAAACACCATGTTTCTTCATCACTGTCATCTAGACAAATTGTGAGCACAGGCTTACTTAACGGACGTGAAGAGGTTTCGGTCAATGTCGAATTTTCTTCTTTTATTACTTCAATTCTTTCACTGGTAGAGACATCAACAAAATCATCATCATCATCATCATCATCATCATCATCAACAACAATCTGAAATACAAAACTATCAGAATAAAATAACAGAAGCACTACAGGTATATTAAAAGGTAAAATTGGCGTAGAATAAATCCAAAAGAGGCACATTTTTCAATCACCAGAATATTGCATTTCTAGTATTGTGTATTCACCTGTTGAAGATCCTAACTAATCTGAGGACGCCAAAGCCAACCAAGTTGACGTCTTCAGGAGATGAAGAAAAGTATTGCATTGAATTGGAAAAAGTGCTTGTTTTGGATAAGTATATTGATGATTAATTTTAATTTCATTTGAATAATAATGGAAAAAGCTCTGGGCAACTTTGTCAAGAATGGATTTGTTTTTTTTTCTTATGGAATATCTCTTCTACCTTACACAAGTTAACATTTTAATAGAATAAGGGGATATTACATTACAAATAAGAGAGAGCAATGCCTTTATTGTTTTAAGAAAAAGTTCCTGTTGACATACGTTTTTCAACTATGTTAGATGGCATAAAGGTAGTATAACTATGGGATTGGAACCTTTGGTGTGAAAGCTGAATAACTTCTTTGATCAATTACCCAAACACCAAACTAATATTTTTGCACTCGACGCGTGTTTCGCCAACAAAGTTAGCTTCCTCAGGAGAAGAAAATTGATCTCTAGAGATCAAACGCGCGTCGAGTGCAAAAATATTAGTTTGGTGTTTGGGTAATTGATCAAAGAAGTTATTCACCATTTGTATAGGGTTTCAATGAAATTCGTTTCATCGGATTAAGTTGTATCCTACAACGGAAAAAACCCTAGACATATTACTTTCTCCATAGAAGATAATTCTGTTGTTGAGCGAAATTACTCAACGTTATCCAATCATCAAGTTTTTTCAATCAAAAAATATTAGTACCAAAATCCGTGGCTCCATGTAAGTTTTGTTCTCACTCTTGCGTTTGGTATGAATTTGTAAAATGGAAACATCTTCCGCTTGATTAGTTTTGTTTTCTTACTGTGAATCACTCATTGACAGAAAAATAATTATGATGATCTCTTAACAAACGACTTTCAATACTATATGTATATTCGTATGCGAAGAGTTTGGTGTAGCATGATTGAATGAGTGGAATATAAATTGAAAATTAGTAAATATTTAGAGAGGACCATTCACAATTATCAATAACTCTGAAATATGCATTCCGGTCTGAATATTCACTACTAAAACATCGGCTTTAATCGTTGATTATATTCATGAATGAGTATTCGCCTAATTCTGATTGTCCGTAGTGACAGCCTGAGGACACTGAACATTTCATTAAAATTTTTAGGAGCACGAATCGAACAATTACCAGAAGCTGGTAATTGTTTGATTCTATTAGCATATGATATTTACAATGAAACATGATAATGGAATATACCTGGGAATCATGAACTTTTATATTTTTACCACAACCAATGAAGGTTCGAAACAAGAATAGTAATAAGAGTACTAAGAAGTTTTCTTATCAGTCAGTGGGCTATGCTTGAAGACTGGCAGTCAACAAATATTCGAGACTGGCTTGAACGCTTTGAGTTCATTTCTTTAGATTTCTAAAGAAATGCCTATCATGATACCTATCAGATCTGATAGGCGTTAGTCTATTTAACCTACTGTGTAGGAATATTCGAGACTGGCTTGAACGGTTAAAGTTCATTTCTTTAGATTTGTTGACTGCCAATCTTCAAGTATAGCCCACTGACTAATAAGAAAAGTACGGTTATGCAGTTGGTAAGTACCTCATCCACTAGATGGAGTGACATTTCGTTGTTTCGATCCAACTTAGGAAGAGGAAAGAAATACTCTGAAAGAAGCAATTATCAATTATGGAATATCATTGACTTTATGATGGTCACTATCTTGCACTTATGAGTGGCTAATGCACCCGAAACCGGTCTGCAAGTATGTCCGTTCCAAAATTGAAGGTCGACTCTTTCAGTTGTATTGCCAATTGCATATGTAAGAACTTTTCTGTGGAAATTCCTGCACTGACGCCTGTCGGATATAATCCAACGCCCTTCGTGGTATTAGCTAGGAGAGTAGTTGTTTTCTGATAGGCGTCAATCCATTCAACCTACTGTGTAGGTATATTCGAGACTAGCTTGAACGTTTAAAG